>JAVTVY010031196.1:0-123979 GCA_036873755.1 Hanleya hanleyi
TAAGCACCCAGCTGAATTGTCAGATGCGGCATTCTAATGATATTCGTTCTTCTTACACTCTTGATGCAAACCTCCCGTCATCAATAATATTTATTCAGCGAAATGTAACCTAAGTTGATACATTTATTTGATTGAACAAGAGAACAGAATTGAGGAAGCCGAAGTGAATGAACTCATCGTCACGAACGCAATAGCTTTCCCCTTTCGTTTTCTCTCTGGGTCAAGCCGTATAATGGGGCTTGTGCTTCTAAATCTGATAGCAAATCAATTACCTTTGTGACTCGCTGGTAAAATTCCTGATAGTCCTTATAAGGCACGCCTGCGTATCACGCGATATTTCTGTAGTATTTTGAACTTCGGTTGTAAGAAAATCGAATGTTCATTGGTCGCCAGTGTTGGTTACGTCCTATAATGATATTTACGTCCGCGGAAAATTGAGGCTTATGACGAGTGGGTCAAAACATTCCTTTGAATTCGACCCGATTCAAACTTGTTGTTGATATATTGTGTAAACATAAAGCCATTCGTATCACCAAATGTCTGTAGTTCGCACGGACATGATAGATTATGGATTTGGGGATTTTAGATGCACAATAAAAAACAAAGACATATATGGTAATATCCCGCCCACCCGTTAGGGGGCCATCAGGTTAGTGGTAAAGCAAATATATGAACTTCCCGCGTTATCTCCCAGAGTTTATAAGGTACCGTAGACCTGGGTCCCCAGAATAAATGAACTACGTCCATACTCGATTGTAATTCAATAAACGATTTATTGCCCATTTAAGATATCGAACTAATGTGTTAAAAAGACAACAGGAGTCGAAAGTACAGGTAGACCTTCGTTGGGCAGAAGTTTGGATCTAACGAAAAAATGTTGACTCCGATGTGAGCACAACCGGTTTTCTGGGTCACCGTAGCGTACGACCAGACTGCGTGCTCCAGATATTTCCCATGATTCCTCAGTCTAAATTTAGATAATTCAGCTGCCGACAATTGCCGGCTAATAACGACTAATAACGACTGCAAGCTGATCGGCGCACAGTGGAAAAATTGGATTCTGTATTGCGCAGATTTCACATCATACGTCACATGAAGCGTTATAGGCAGGCTGGTGGTGCCATTGCCGTCTACATAGTCTAAGTGATCCTTGCATACTTCTAGTTCATCCACTTCTGATATCACATACATATGCATACATTATGTTCAGATTTATTTCCGGGAAAACGCGTAGAACGCATCTCCGGCAATCTAGGACTCCGGAGCTTCCAGGACCTAAGCGATCCCTGGTCTGTTGGGCTGTGATAGTCGTCCCCCCCCCCCCACCCCCCTATGCATTTTCCCCGATGCGATAGACCCACCCTTGCCAGTAGTATAGTAAGCGTAAATCCGCTCTGGTTTTCCAGGGAGGTAACTCTTGGTTCCCTTTTTTCCAGGTTAAAGGTATAGGGGACGCCCCATCGCCTTTCACCTCTCGGGCGCCAGGGGGCGCCACCAGCTCAAGGTCACGTGGAGGTCAAAAGTAGTTCCGGCAACCTGTAACCTTTGTATTCCTCCGCTGACAGAACGTAGTCCCATGTCAACCAAGAGACTTCCAATGCCAATGTATACGGGGAATGCCTAAAAAGAGTATGGGAATAGACGTTTTGTGACAGGGGTGGGTCCCTAGTGGACCGAATGGGTCGAGTGAGATATCAAAGTGAAGCATTCGTGAAGGGGCATTCAGTCATGGGTGGGTGCATGTAAAATTAAGATTTTTTCCCGAAACTATAAAAAGCGGAACACGGACTTTACCCCTTAACTAAGGGAAAACCCCTATCAACTCTAGCCAAAAGGGCTAATATCGGTCTCCGGGCTTATCGGGGCCTGCCTATCAAGTCAATGGGGTGGGTGCATGTAAAATTAGGATTTGTCCCCGAAACTATAAAAAGCGGAATACGGACTTTACCCCTAAAATAGGGGAAAACCCCTATCAACCCTAGCCAAAAGGGCTAATATCGGTCCCCGGGCTTACTGGGACCTGCCTATCAAGTCAATGGGGTGGGTGCATGTAAAATTAGGATTTTCCCCCGAAACTATAAAAAGCGGAACACGGACTGTATTACACAATATAAGGGAAAATGCCTGTATGGGGTATGGGGATGGTCAATTTTTTTCGTGGGCTTTACTATGGCTTGTGGGGTCGCGTTTCTCTCGTCTCGCCAAGAAAATGACAATGGGAAGGGTCCCGGAGCGAATCGGTGAAATTTTTGGGAAAAGTCACCGAGGTCTGTATATAGGCCCATAGGCTGGCCATGTGGGGTATAGGTCCAACCTGGGAAATTCACACACGTTCATTGTGATATGGGTTGCTTGGATTTGTTTTTCACGTCTCGTCATTTAGAACACGATGGGAAGGGTCCCGGAGCGAAACGGTGAAATTTTTGGAAAAAGTCACCGAGGCCTGGGTAGGCCCATAGGCCTATACTGCATGGCTATGGGTGTATAGGTCCATACGGGGTGGACGTTTTGGGATCTAGGTGGGCCACTAATGGCCCGATGGGGTCGAGTGAGGTATCAATGTGAAGCCTATGTGAGGGGGCAACCGATGGGATGGATGTGGGGTAGGAATATCGTCATTCTGCGCATGCGCAATAGACAAAGTGTATGGAAATAGACGTTTTGGGATCTAGGGGAGCCACTAGTGGGCCGCTTGGATCGAGTGAGGAACAATGTGCAGCCTATGTGAGGGGGCATCTGATCGGGTGAGTGCGGGGTTGAAATATCGTCACTCTGCGCATGCGCAGTGGACAAAGGGTATGGAAATAGACGTTTTGGGGTCTAGGTGGGCCACTAGTGGGCCGATGGGATCGAGTGATGTATCCATGTGAAGCCTATGTGAGGGGGCTAGACTAGGGTGTCGTTTCCATTCTGCTGCGCAGGTCACGTGGGTTGTGACGTCACTTCCGGGTTTCACCTCCAAACCCAGAAGAGTTCCAATGTTCTCTTAGACGTCCGGATGTTCAACCTCCGGGGTTTTTCCCGGCCCGGCCCGGCCCGGCCCGCCCCGGCCGCAGCGCGCGCGCGCGGGGGTGATCTGATGCCGCAGCGCGCGCGCGGGTTATCCGAAAGTGCGCGGATGGATGTCGGGTCAAAAGGTCAAAGGTCACATCCAAGTCAAAAGGTCAAAGGTCTCCCTTTCGGCAAGGTTCGGCAACAATGTTGCGGCATCGATATACAGAGCTTGAACCCCAAAAAAGGGGGTTGTAAATTAACCGGGGAAGGATGGGCAGTTCCATTTGGACCAATCAGCGGTCGAGAAAAAGAGCCAATGAGCGATCGAAAAAAGAACCAATGGACGGGTACTAGAATTTCGCTCACGTCTGCGCCTACATCCGGGTACTGGGATGCGTTCGCCTACGCCCGCGCCTACGTCCGCGCCTACATCCGAGTTCTTGTACACCCGGGTAATGTTTTCTGGACATGGATGGGTTAACTTTGGCTCCATTCTAGGCCACTGATTGGCTAATACGGTGTTCAAAGCCAGTTTCATACATTATGCTCATATAGAAAACACACAAGACAGGGTTTTTTAGTGAGATCTCATTTTGTTTTTTATTCAGTAACAACAACAACGTGAGAACAACCACGTGAAAACTGAAGCCCAGAACAGGGGCTTGTACATTGAAAGAACTGAAGCCCAGAACAGGGGGCTTGTAAACTTAAGCCCAGAACAGGGGGCTTGTACATTGAAAGAACTTAAGCCCAGAACGGGGCTTGTACATTGTAATGATGGGCGGCCCAGTCATATACGAGTACATCGCGGTCCTCGGCCTTGTGGTACTCGTCAAACATCTGTACGATGGTAGATAAGGTTCTGCCCCGGCATCGATGGTACAGGTAAAACAAGCAATATTGTCCGCACACGCTACTGGTCAGGCTTTGCAACGTTTGACTGTTCCAACACCACGTCTCTGTGCCTTGATCCATGAAGCCTGTTAAATCGGGATGGAGGCGTGGCAGGCCGTACGGGTCAAAGTATTCGCCCTGCTGTTCTGTCAAGTACACGGCCACGCAATGTTCACCGGGCCGATCCATCGGGTCCGTGTTGAGAACGTATGCAGCAGGATACATACGGTTAATGGGAACACATCTCGGGCGAACACCCCTTGAAAGACCATACGTGTCTCTGGGTCATTCTCCAGCACGGTGGTTATCTGGTCTGTATCCATGTTAGGTGGAGAAGTCACACAGGACGTTGCGCGCCTTGTCCACTTGAATGATGTTGTCAAACTCGGCGTAGCAGATCACATTGACAGTGGTCCCCAGGGCTCGTGCAAAGTGGATTTCCAACCGTAAATTGCCTTGCTTGGCGAGGGCCAGCTGATGGTCGTTCTCTAAGGTGGGGGTCAGATCGAAACAGAACAACGTGTATCCGTTCGCGTAGTCCTCCCGACTGATCAAATTCCCTTCGTCCTGGTTGATTTGACCGGTGGCTGTAAACAGGCTCTGATAGGCTCGAATGAAATTCCTGCGCCCAAAGTTCGGTGTTAAGGCCGTGGCTGGGACCTGTTGTCCATCCACATGCAGGGCCACAAAATTGATGCCGAAATGTTTAAAGTCAAACGGATTCTCTGGGTAGGCTCCGCTGAAACTGGTATTTTCCACACAGGCCAGGATCAATCGCTTGGGTAGTTCCCCCAGGAACAGGTTTTCTTTGTTGGCGCCCATATTTCCAGCAGGCACAGAGAACACTTTGGTTTGTACACGTCGGATAGGGTACTGGGCTGGTTTTGTTTCCAAGGCTTTCATGTGTCCCAATTGAACGGCTGGATTCGGTTTCACTTTTCGGACATACAGGACTGCGTCTTGAATAACAATCTTATAGTCAGCTGCATGCCCATCTACGTTGGTGGCCATCAAGGCGAAGGTCGGAGGCGCCCGTATCAGTCGGATTTTGATGGGGATCTTGCTCAAGAGGTACCGGTCTTGCATGAACATGTCTGCGTGTAGTCGACCCATGAGATCCACCGAGGCACCGTTCGCAGTGAAAGCCTTCCGTTTGTTTTAACCCACATTGTCCACCGTGTCCATGTGCTCGGGTGTGTCCTGGTAGAATAAAGCGGCTGTCAGTTGAGATCTTTTAGCCTCTCGGCCATACGACAACAGTGTCTCGATGTAGGCTCGATAGGGGTATGTGTTGGTCGAGTCACTGATGAGTTTGTCGCTGAGAAATATATCCACCTGTTGAAACATCGAGTGCAGCCAGAGATTCGTCGGGCCCACCGTTGCAGCTTGGATGATTCTGGAGCCATCCCCATTGACGACCTTGGCTTTCACATACAAGTATGTATGGGCTAAATCCACATAGGCCGTATCCGCATTACTGATGGTGAACTCGATGGGCCCTGTTTCGTTGATGCTGGAGAGCGGGAGATGCTCCACCCATAATCCTTGTTCGGCACTGGTCTGTGTGGGCGGCACGGTCCACAAATCAAATTCACTGTTGGTGGAGGGGCAGGTCTCTGCATGGATTAAGGACATGTTTAAGAAAAGATATCCTGGGTCTTCGATGTGCGTCGTCGCTGGGTCGGTCGTCGACTGGTGCGTGGTCTCGGTGGGGCAGCTCTTTTATTCCTTACGGTGCGTTGTGCTTTGGCCACCAAGACGCCTCCCGCTTCTTTGGCCCGCCGTTTCAAGGCTTCTTTAGGTGCCGTACCCCCCAAGACATCACCGGCCACTTGCAGTCCACTGCGTACCGCTTGTTTGCCGATTGCTTTCACCCCACGCGTCACCAAGGGCAGGAACGTTTTGACGATGCTGCCGAGTATGTTCCCAGTCCATGTCCACGTTGCATGCGTGCACCACTAAAAACCGGAAAGCCACCCCCGGCCTGTTGGGCATAATAGTCCATATAGCTGCGTGCATCGCACTAGTAAGGTACTTTCATTATGCAAAGTGGGGAGCACGTGCTTGTCGAAAATGAAGTGTCAGCACCACTTTTCCTCGTTCGAATGCCACCGGTCGTCCCGTGTCATCTCTTATATCCACCGTGATAGTGTTGATGTCGGGTTGTCGTACGGGCAGGTAGAACATGTGGGTGAAAGTGTGGGTGACTTGATCTCCATACGTCTTTTTAATGGGCACCACCCGTAACAGAGGTGTGTTGATATCGCCCACGATGTGGTTGTCCACCACGTCCGAGTAGACGTAGAGTCCGTACATACCCGACTTCATATCCATCGGGATCTCGCCTTGGTGGGCGGTGGGACCAGCGAACGTCTGTAGATCGAAACCCAGCATTTGCTGTAGGATAGGACTCAGTACGACACTCGTGTTGGCGGTGACGATAAGCTGTGCCTTGTCGTTGTGTGCGTTGTAATCGAAGTCCACGTGATTCTTGAAGGGAAAGGATTTGATGGGTTTCGAAGTATTCGTGACCTCCCGTAGAGCCTTATAATGCAACAGTCTTGACAGCCCACCCATGAACTCCTTGGGAGTATCGTATTGGTCGGGTGTTTTGCCTTCGTAGGTCACCTCGTACCACACTTCATTGGCTCGGACGTTGTACCCCGAGTAAGGGTATTGAATATCCACGAGGCCACATTCCCATCGGCCAGGTAAATGCAACGGTTGCGGTAACTGGGTCACGTACTTGGCCACGGTGTTGTCAGGAAACACATCCAGCGAACTGTTACTGGGTAGGGTGAGGTAAAACATGGCGACTGAGCTGTCTTGCTGCTGCTCTTGGTTTTAATAGGTGTTCCAGGCCTTGGGCGGTTGTGTCCGCCGTCGTGTTCGTCGCATTGACTTGCTACGTGTCACTGCTCTGGAGATGTGGGGTGTCCTGATCGAGGGTGGTTTTTTAAAGGACTGAAAAGAAGGTGGCCGTTGTGGTGGTGGCGTTTTGGGGGGTGACTCCGGTTCCCATTCGGATTCCCAAGAAGGTAGTGGGCCACTCGGCGATTGCTGGGTTCGCTGCATAAAGGCCCAGCGGTGGGAGTTCCCCACCAATTCCTGTGGTACATGCATGTCTTTCAAGCCTTGAGCGAAGACCTCCCATCCTCGAGGATCCGCGTGCGACCTGCGTTGACGCATCAGGTCATTCACTAAATCCGTCATGTGGGTGCCGGGAACCACCTGATTCTGTACCAGTAGTTCGCCTTTATCATTCCAAGTCATGTTAGGATTCTGTTTCATCCGTTGTAATACCAGGCCAGCTTGTTTCTTGAACGATGCAGGTACACTCTTCAGCACTTCGTATTCCACCCAATGTGGGGCTGTGGGTGGTACCCCTGGTAATGGCGGCTGTTGGAGCGGTGCTGAGGTCGGCGGTGTGTCACGTGGTGGTGGTGGTGGTGGTGGGGTAGAGAAGGTTTTGTATTGGTCCATGAACGTTATGTACCGTTGAAGCGTCTCATTGTACCGTTGTACTTTCTCACTGTCGCTTAACCCCGGTCTCTGTAAAATCTGTTGCATCTCTCCATCGAGGGTGTTTATGGTCTTCACCATTGGTGGGACAGGGTAGGGCGATTGGAGGTTTTGAAGGAACCGTGGTTCTACGAGGACCATTTTTTTCGTGTGGTTCATTGTCGGCCGAAGAGTCCACCCAATACTGGACCCAACACGGAAGCGGCCAACGGTGCTAAGATGGCCCCGAGAAAGCCGCCTTTCTGTAACACCTTTTTCTTTTTTGTGTTTGAGGGACCCGCTTGTGGACTAGGGTTCGGAGACCTGTCTTATGCTTGGCCAACTTGGTCTTCTGAGCCGGAGTCAGTGGTACGTTGCCTTTTAACAGGTTGCACCCGATCTCGCACAGACAGCGTACAAGGTCAGGGTCCGCACCGCGTACAATGGTTCGGACCAACTCGGGTGGGGCCGTCTTCAATACACGGAGCGTGGGAGCGTGCTTCCGCACTCGCGCAGACATCATGTACAACTAATGCCAGAACCCACAACTCTGCCCTTTTTATCTACTTCAGAGAACAGAGACAAAGTCAACCATGCTGTGGTATTCATTCTTTTTATTATCCCCATCATCAAACACACAGACCCCAGCTGGGGGAGCCACTGTGGGTGTGTTTACATTATTTTTGTATGTACACGTGGTGGGCCTCTCCGGGAAAGATGCCGGTCCGTAGTCGAAGGTGGTCGGGGATGGCTTGCTTGAGGTCGAAGAGCATATACCCGTGCTGAGGGGTTGTGGCATCTTTAAAGGCTTCCAACGCAAACGGTGTGCGGCCGGGATACATCTGTCTCGCCGGGTGCAGCAGTTGAGTGGTATCTCTCGGATTTTTGAAGACCGCCAGGTAGTGGGCATTTAAGCTGATGTTCCGATGTTCTTTGTTTTCACTGAACAGATTCTGTACAATGTAGATGATGCTGAGCCGTCGATGGTGGCTGCCTTTGGCAAAGAGTTGGATGACCCGCGCATCCGTCTCCGCCATGAGATCATCCAGAACCACCAAGGTGTCGGGTTCCAAATCGGCCAGGTTGGGTAGGCCTTCCACGAACGTGATGTGGGGCATTGCTGCATACGCTTCCTGCCATTCTCCGTAACACCACACGACTCGGGCAATGGGTGGGGTGATCATGCTGTCGGCGAGTTGAAGGAGCTTCCTGACGAAGTGCGTTTTGCCGGAGCCCGTCGGTCGTGCGATGACGCAAGTGAAGGGATGCTGCCACCGAGGGTCCATGGTTCGAGACAGAACAACGTGTATCCGTTCGCGTAGTCCTCCCGACTGATCAAATTCCCTTCGTCCTGGTTGATTTGACCGGTGGCTGTAAACAGGCTCTGATAGGCTCGAATGAAATTCCTGCGCCCAAAGTTCGGCGTTAAGGCCGTGGCTGGGACCTGTTGTCCATCCACATGCAGGGCCACAAAATTGATGCCGAAATGTTTAAAGTCAAACGGATTCTCTGGGTAGGCTCCGCTGAAACTGGTATTTTCCACACAGGCCAGGATCAATCGCTTGGGTAGTTCCCCCAGAAACAGGTTTTCTTTGTTGGCGCCCATATTTCCAGCAGGCACAGAGAACACTTTGGTTTGTACACGTCGGATAGGGTACTGGGCTGGTTTTGTTTCCAAGGCTTTCATGTGTCCCAATTGAACGGCTGGATTCGGTTTCACTTTTCGGACATACAGGACTGCGTCTTGAATAACAATCTTATAGTCAGCTGCATGCCCATCTACGTTGGTGGCCATCAAGGCGAAGGTCGGAGGCGCCCGTATCAGTCGGATTTTGATGGGGATCTTGCTCAAGAGGTACCGGTCTTGCATGAACATGTCTGCGTGTAGTCGACCCATGAGATCCACCGAGGCACCGTTCGCAGTGAAAGCCTTCCGTTTGTTTTAACCCACATTGTCCACCGTGTCCATGTGCTCGGGTGTGTCCTGGTAGAATAAAGCGGCTGTCAGTTGAGATCTTTTAGCCTCTCGGCCATACGACAACAGTGTCTCGATGTAGGCTCGATAGGGGTATGTGTTGGTCGAGTCACTGATGAGTTTGTCGCTGAGAAATATATCCACCTGTTGAAACATCGAGTGCAGCCAGAGATTCGTCGGGCCCACCGTTGCAGCTTGGGTGATTCTGGAGCCATCCCCATTGACGACCTTGGCTTTCACATACAAGTATGTATGGCCTAAATCCACATAGGGCGTATCCGCATTACTGATGGTGAACTCGATGGGCCCTGTTTCGTTGATGCTGGAGAGCGGGAGATGCTCCACCCATAATCCTTGTTCGGCACTGATCTGTGTGGGCGGCACGGTCCACAAATCAAATTCACTGTTGGTGGAGGGGCAGGACTCTGCGTGGATCAAGGACATGTTTTAAGAAAAGATATCATGGGTCTTCGATGTGCGTCGTCGCTGGGTCGGTCGTCGACTGGTGCGTGGTTTCGGTGGTGCAGGTCTTTTATTCCCTACGGTGCGTTGTGCTTTGGCCACAAAGACGCCTCCTGCTTCTTTGGCCCGCCGTTTCAAGGCTTCTTTAGGTGCCGTACCCCCCAAGACATCACCGGCCACTTGCAGTCCACTGCGTACCGCTTGTTTGCCGAATGCTTTCACCCCGCGCGTCACCAAGGGCAGGAACGTTTTGACGATGCTCCCGAGTATGTTCCCCAGTCCATGTCCTCGTTGCATGCGTGCACCACTAAAGACCGGAAAGCCACCCCCGGCCTGTTGGGCATAATAGTCCATATAGCTGCGTGCATCGCACTAGTAAGGTACTTTCATTATGCAAAGTGGGGAGCACGTGCTTGTCGAAAATGAAGTGTCAGCACCACTTTTCCTCGTTCGAATGCCACCGGTCGTCCCGTGTCATCTCTTATATCCACCGTGATAGTGTTGATGTCGGGTTGTCGTACGGGCAGGTAGAACATGTGGGTGAAAGTGTGGGTGACTTGATCTCCATACGTCTTTTTAATGGGCACCACCCGTAACAGAGGTGTGTTGATATCGCCCACGATGTGGTTGTCCACCACGTCCGAGTAGACGTAGAGTCCGTACATACCCGACTTCATATCCATCGGGATCTCGCCTTGGTGGGCGGTGGGACCAGCGAACGTCTGTAGATCGAACCCCAGCATTTGCTGTAGGATAGGACTCAGTACGACACTCGCGTTGGCGGTGACGATAAGCTGTGCCTTGTCGTTGTGTGCGTTGTAATCGAAGTCCACGTGATTCTTGAAGGGAAAGGATTTGATGGGTTTCGAAGTATTCGTGACCTCCCGTAGAGCCTTATAATGCAACAGTCTTGACAGCCCACCCATGAACTCCTTGGGAGTATCGTATTGGTCGGGTGTTTTGCCTTCGTAGGTCACCTCGTACCACACTTCATTGGCTCGGACGTTGTACCCCGAGTAAGGGTATTGAATATCCACGAGGCCACATTCCCATCGGCCAGGTAAATGCAACGGTTGCGGTAACTGGGTCACGTACTTGGCCACGGTGTTGTCAGGAAACACATCCAGCGAACTGTTACTGGGTAGGGTGAGGTAAAACATGGCGACTGAGCTGTCTTGCTGCTGCTCTTGGTTTTAATAGGTGTTCCAGGCCTTGGGCGGTTGTGTCCGCCGTCGTGTTCGTCGCATTGACTTGCTACGTGTCACGGCTCTGGAGATGTGGGGTGTCCTGATCGAGGGTGGTTTTTTAAAGGACTGAAAAGAAGGTGGCCGTTGTGGTGGTGGCGTTTTGGGGGGTGACTCCGGTTCCCATTCGGATTCCCAAGAAGGTAGTGGGCCACTCGGCGATTGCTGGGTTCGCTGCATAAAGGCCCAGCGGTGGGAGTTCCCCACCAATTCCTGTGGTACATGCATGTCTTTCAAGCCTTGAGCGAAGACCTCCCATCCTCGAGGATCCGCGTGCGACCTGCGTTGACGCATCAGGTCATTCACTAAATCCGTCATGTGGGTGCCGGGAACCACCTGATTCTGTACCAGTAGTTCGCCTTTATCATTCCAAGTCATGTTAGGATTCTGTTTCATCCGTTGTAATACCAGGCCAGCTTGTTTCTTGAACGATGCAGGTACACTCTTCAGCACTTCGTATTCCACCCAATGTGGGGCTGTGGGTGGTACCCCTGGTAATGGCGGCTGTTGGAGCGGTGCTGAGGTCGGCGGTGTGTCACGTGGTGGTGGTGGTGGTGGTGGTGGTGGTGGTGGGTAGAGAGGGTTTTGTATTGGTCCATGAACGTTATGTACCGTTGAAGCGTCTCATTGTACCGTTGTACTTTCTCACTGTCGCTTAACCCCGGTCTCTGTAAGATCTGTTGCATCTCTCCATCGAGGGTGTTTATGGTCTTCACCGTAGGTGGGACAGGGTAGGGCGATTGGAGGTTTTGAAGGAACCGTGGTTCGACGAGGACCATTTTTTTCGTGTGGTTCATTGTCGGCCGAAGAGTCCACCCAATACTGGACCCAACACGGAAGCGGCCAACGGTGCTAAGATGGCCCCGAGAAAGCCGCCTTTCTGTAACACCTTTTTCTTTTGTGTTTGAGGGACCCGCTTGTGGACTAGGGTTCGGAGACCTGTCTTATGCTTGGCCAACTTGGTCTTCTGAGCCGGAGTCAGTGGTACGTTGCCTTTTAACAGGTTGCACCCGATCTCGCACAGACAGCGTACAAGGTCAGGGTCCGCACCGCGTACAATGGTTCGGACCAACTCGGGTGGGGCCGTCTTCAATACACGGAGCGTGGGAGCGTGCTTCCGCACTCGCGCAGACATCATGTACAACTAATGCCAGAACCCACAACTCTGCCCTTTTTATCTACCTCAGAGAACAGAGACAAAGTCAACCATGCTGTGGTATTCATTCTTTTTATTATCCCCATCATCAAACACACACTCCAGCTGGGGGCGCCACTGTGGATGTGTTTACATTATTTTTGTATGTACACGTGGTGGGTCTCTCCGGGAAAGATGCCGGTCCGTAGTCGAAGGTGGTCAGGGGTGGCTTGCTTGAGGTCGAAGAGCATATACCCGTGCTGAGGGGTTGTGGCATCTTTAAAGGCTTCCAACGCAAACGGTGTGCGGCCGGGATACATCTGTCTCGCCGGGTGCAGCAGTTGAGTGGTATCTCTCGGATTTTTGAAGACCGCCAGGTAGTGGGCATTTAAGCTGATGTTCCGATGTTCTTTGTTTTCACTGAACAGATTCTGTACAATGTAGATGATGCTGAGCCGTCGATGGTGGCTGCCTTTGGCAAAGAGTTGGATGACCCGCGCATCCGTCTCCGCCATGAGATCATCCAGAACCACCAAGGTGTCGGGTTCCAAATCGGCCAGGTTGGGTAGGCCTTCCACGAACGTGATGTGGGGCATTGCTGCACACGCTGTCTGCCATTCTCCGTAACACCACACGACTCGGGCAATGGGTGGGGTGATCATGCTGTCGGCGAGTTGAAGGAGCTTCCTGACGAAGTGCGTTTTGCCGGAGCCCGTCGGTCGTGCGATGACGCAAGTGAAGGGATGCTGCCACCGATGGTCCATGGTTCGAGCTGTATGCGCTGTCGTGGTAACCCGCTCTTGTAAATTTCGTACGAGTGAACTGGAGTGGTGGTGGTGGGTACAACGTCGGTCGTCGTTGTCTGTTCACTGCGAGTGAATATGGTGGTGGGTACAACGTCGGTCGTCGTTGTCTGTTCACTGTGAGGGATGAAATCCGGTGGGTCTTCAGACGTAGTGGGTGTTCTTGGTGTAGGTATGGAGCTTGGTGTGGAGCTCGACGTGACTTGTACACGGAGTGTGGTGGTGACTGGGCTCGATACGGGGTTGACTGGTGCTATCTGTAGACCGGTTTCACTGGTGGCTGGTGTTCTCAGTTGGTTAAGTAACGTGCTGACATAGGCTACGTCGTAAAACACACCTCCGTACAACACACCCAGCAGGGTTAGCAGTATCACCACAAAGCCCACTTGCGCTTTGCGCGTTTTGGGAGACGCTGTGTTCAGAGGCAGCTGCTGTTTGTCCATAGCACTGTGGTCGGACGTGGAATGAAGGATGACGGCAGAGGTGTCTGGCTTTATAGTCGTTTCACCTGGTTGGCAGCGACCCAGGAATTGAAGGAACTGGGCCAGCCTTGCCATTTGACGAAATGAAACAGTTTGCCACGTCGACGTTCCGTTTTCAAAATCTGCTCCATTGTGTAGTAGTCTTGCTATGTTTTTACGACAGGCTGTAATGCCGTCTCGTAAAACATCCCTAGCAACGGTTCCCCTTGAAGATCTTCCAGTTCATAGACTCGCTGCTGTCGGGGTAGGCGCCGTTTAATCAGGAAGTGCTCATCGCTCCAGTTGGGCAAGTAACTTTTCTCAAATTGACCTTTGACTTTACTGATCAGTACAGGGTCCCCGACCTTGAACACCGCCTTCGTCGTTCGCTGCGATTGCCTGGGGTACAAGACACGCCGGACTTGGGCTTCATTGCGTTGGGTCACGGTAATGGGGGCTCTCTCTATACTCCGATGATAGGCTCGATTGTAACCACTCACAAGTTTCGGGAGAACATCGATGTACCGCCTTGTATTCTTATAGGTGAAATATTTATACATGCGGCCTTGAATGTCCTGTTGAACCTTTCCACCACGGAAGCCTTGGTCTCGTTGTACGTATGGAAGAAAAACACCTTCTGGGCTTTCAGAAACTGTTGGAACGGTCTGTTGAGGAATTCCGTGCCTTCGTTGGTTTGCAAATACAAAGGTTTGCGCCCGGTCTTGAAGATGTCTTTGAACGCCGCTATGAGATTCGCCCCCGTTTTCGTCCGGATGGGTACCACCCACGCATACTTCGATAGGATATCGATGCACGTCAAGATATACCGATTTCCATCGTTGTGTTTGGCAAAGGCGCTCATATCGACCAAATCCGCTTGCCACTGGGCATCCATTCCTCCCACGATGACCCGGTTCCGTAGAAAATGGAGACGGACAGATCGATGTAAGGTATAGGTGTCTTGTTTTCTTAACCAATCTCGGACTTGGGCACGTTGTATCCCCTGGGGTTTGGCCACTCGATAGAGAGCCGACAATGCACTATAGGCCGCCGGACTGTCGGGACTGTAGTATAAGTTATCCAACACCTTCTCCCAGCGTTTCATGGTGACAAATGATGATGGACCCCGGCTCTATCGTTTATTTATAACGGGTATATCTTGGGCCGGAGTTTCTTTCTGATTTTCTTCGTTGGCTTCCGCAGTGTCCATGGTAAATGACCAGTCCAACTCGTTTGATGACCGCTTGATAAGCACTTGATCCACATCTACTACGGCATCTTCCAATGCAGACCATAGATCAGGGTGAAGGGTAAAATGCACTGTATCCCCATCTAGCCGAGCCAATTGAGCAAAGAAAGGGCCGCGTCGGATGTACACATCGTGACACAAGTGGATGGGGTCGCCGTCCAGTTCACCAGACAACACCCGTTTGAATTTGGTCCAGCCCTCCCGGGACAGACGAATGTGGGCCGGGCACGGTTGTGTAGGGTCCGCATCACAGATGTCTCCCACCCCCTCCATGATATCGACCTTATCTGCATACACGTGCAGGAAAACCTCGGTGGTCAAGCTGAGATACGCCAGTATTATATGCTCCGTCATGGTCAGTACGTGAATGGTACCAGATTTGACTGTCTCTCGTATTTATAGGGAGAACCCCGTGAGATCAAAGGATCGGGTGGTCAAATTCTAGCCGGGTAATCAATGGCCTCGTCGTCTGGTTCATGGCTAGACATTTGTTCATTGGGTTCTGCCGCTACTTCTCTCAGGGCACGAGCCCACTCCAACTCGTCTGATGACCGCTCGTCCGGTGTAAACAGCTGGTCCACGATAGGCACCACTTTCTCGAAGGCTGTCCACAGATCGGGGTCTAGGGTGAAGCCTCGCGTAGGGTCTTGGTAGCGGCCCAGGCGAGGGAAGAAGGGCCCATGGTGTACGTAGATGGCATTGTCTATGTGGATGAGGTGTCCGTCGAGCTCGCCGCTCAACACCCGTTTAAATTTGGTCCAGCCGTCACGGTGTAGCGTAACCGTATTCCATACGGTCTCAGCGCGCGACCAGCAAACATCTCCACGGTCTTCCACGAGGGTGACTTTATCTTCATAGACGTGTAACCCCACCCGGGGTGTAAGGGGAAGGATGGCTCGTAGGACTGGTGACATGCTTGATCCAATGAAGAACGGTGAATGACACACACACTGTCTGACCCTCGTATTTATGGTGAGGTCCCACTGTCAATGCCACAGCGCCAGGATCAATAGGGCACAGACTATTGTGAGGCCAACCAGCCGTCGCTGGTTCCGGCGTGAGCGCTCGTGGTCCATAGCCCAAGCATCAAGGATGGCTGTCATAGTCCAGTAGTGGTGAGTGATGGCACACCTCTCCATCGAGTGCACTCTGTCGAGGACCGCTTCTGTGAACTCGTTCAGGATCTGGCGTCGCCCCTCGTTGTCGTCGCCATCTGCAAACATGGACCGGGCCACTGCTCGGTAACCCGTGAGTGAATTAACCACGGTGGCATGCTGTAAAATGCGATTCGCATAGGGCTGAATCTCCGTCATGGCGCTGCAACCGTAGAAATGAAGGTGTGGGATCCAGAAGGACGTGTTTTATAGACCATGTCACACATGCGCGTCTAGATGTAGCTCTACGGGTGTAGACCGTGAAACGTACTATTCTGATTGGTTATGTGGCTCCTATAGAGATAGTACCTTATCGACAATGGGGACTACTTGTTCCAAAGCCGTCCATAGATCGGGGTCCAGGGTAAAACCACCGTCGTTCAGACAGAGGAGTCGAGCGGAAAAAGGACCGCAGAAAATGTAGACGTCGTCACACAGGTGAATGCTATCACCGTGCAGGTCACCCAACAACACCCGTTTCAAGGTAGTCCATCCTTCCGGTGACGAAGAGACGTGCGCTTTGGGTTCAGGCGTACACCAACACCTAAGTCCGCTATCGATGAGGTCCACTTGTTTGGGGTACAACAATAGGGTGCAGCCAGGTGTAAGCCTCCGGGTAGCCACAGTCCCTTCTTTCACCTCGGGGTGTAGTAAGTCATCCACCTCGGGGAGTACATCTTTCAGTGCCATCCATAAGGGTGGACAGAGTGTGATATAGGTACCTCCACTCTGTTCCAACCGGGAAAAAAGGGAATCCTCTCCAGCAGTGCGTATGTGCACGCCGACTTCCACGTGCATGAAATCCCTTTCGGGGTTAGAGAGGTGGCTTTATAGTGTACCTGTTGGGTAGGGTTTTATACACCGTGTGAGTCATGGGCACTTGTTATACTCGCTTGCGCCATAAGGTCAATAAGGTTAGAAATGCGCTTTTTTTTCTACTACGCCCTGTGACGGCCCTTCGTGAATGGGCGTAACCTGTGAACGTCATAGGAATGCATGTACTAACCTGTCTGTGGGGTTTTTCCACAATGTCGTTCACCTTCGTGTCTTTTCGAGTACATCCGTGTCTTTTCGGTAAAGTCCGTGTCTTTTCGGTAAAGTCCGTGTCTTTTCGGTAACGTCCGTGTCTTTTCGGTAACGTCCGTATCTTTTCGGGTATATATGAGGGTCTTGAGGGGGGCGACTGTATGTGACGTGTATGTGTTTTTCTCGGCGACGTCCGTGTCTATCATTCGGGCACATCACGTCTGCGCCTGCATTGGGGTATGTATGAGGGTCTTCATGAGCGCGCGCGCTGCGGATTCACCCACGCACTTCCGGATAACCCGCGCGCGCTGCGGCATCAGATCACCCCCCCGCGCGCGCGCGCTGCGGCCGTGGCGGGCCGGGCCGGGCCGGACCGAGCCGGACCGGGCCGGACCGGGAAAAACCCCGAAGGT
Source organism: Hanleya hanleyi (assembly GCA_036873755.1). Classification (NCBI taxonomy): domain Eukaryota; kingdom Metazoa; phylum Mollusca; class Polyplacophora; order Lepidopleurida; family Hanleyidae; genus Hanleya; species Hanleya hanleyi. Next base: position 17,312 of record JAVTVY010031196.1, read on the forward strand.
TGAACATCCGGACGTCTAAGAGAACATTGAAACTCTTCTGGGTTTGAAGGTGAAACCCGGAAGTGACGTCACAACCCACGTGACCTGCGCAGCAGAATGGAAACGACACCCTAGTCTAGCCCCCTCACATAGGCTTCACATGTATACCTCACTCGATCCCATCGGCCCACTAGTGGCCCACCTAGACCCCAACACGTCTATTTCCATATCCTTCGTCCACTGCGCATGCGCAGATTGACGACATTTCAACCCCGCACTCACCCCATCAGATGCCCCCTCACATAGGCTTCACATTGATACCTCACTCGATCCAATCGGCCCACTAGTGGCTCCCCTAGATCCCAAAAACGTCTATTTCCATACACTTTGTCTATTGCGCATGCGCAGAATGACGATATTCCTACCCCACATCCACCCCATCGGTTGCACCCTCACATAGGCTTCACATTGATACCTCACTCGACCCCATCGGACCATTAGTGGCCCACCTAGATCCAAAAACGTCCACCCCGTATGGACCTATACACCCATAGCCATGCAGTAAGGGGGAGTGAGTGAGTAGGATTTAACGTCGTTTTCAACATTGTTTCAGTCATATCACGACGGTAGCCATGCAGTATAGGCCTATGGGCCTATATACAGACCTCGGTGACTTTTCCCAAACATTTCACCGTTTCGCTCCGGGACCCTTCCCATTGTCATTTTCTTGGCGAAACGAGAAAAACGCGACCCCACAAGCCATAGTAAAGCCCACGGAAAAAAAATTGACCATCCCCATACCCCATACAGGCATTTTTCCTTATATTGTATAATACAGACCCCTATTGTATGGGTAAAGTCCGTGTTCCGCTTTTTATAGTTTCGGGAAAAAATCCTAATTTTACATGCACCCACCCCATTGACTTGATAGGCAGGCCCCGATAAGCCCGGGCACCGATATTAGCCCTTTTGGCTAGGGTTGATAGGTGTTTTCCCCTATTTTTGGGGTAAAGTCCGTATTCCGCTTTTTATAGTTTCGGGAAAAAATCCTAATTTTACATGCACCCACCCCATAGACTTGATAGGCAGGCCCCGATAAGCCCGGGGACCGATATTAGCCCTTTTGACTAGGGTTGATATGGGTTTTCCCCTAGTTTAGGGGTAAAGTCCGTGTTCCGCTTTTTATAGTTTCGGGAAAAAAATCCTAATTTTACATGCACCCACCCATGACTGGATGCCCCTTCACGAATGCTTCACTTTGATACCTCACCAGACAGATCAGTACAAGCTCCCACGGACCTGATCGTAGAAATACGGAGGTGAACGACATTGTGGGAAAAACCCCACAGACAGATCAGTACAAGCTCCCACGGACCTGACCGAAGAAATACGGAAGTGAACGACATTGTGGGGAAAAACCCCAGTACATGCTCCTCTCACCGAAAAGACACGGAGATGAACGACATCCCCCACAGACAGGTCAGTACATCTCCTATCATCCTCACAAGTCACGCCCCATTCACCCAAACCGGAAGTGACGTCATACCTGCGCAGAACACTCCTGCGCACACATCATGACCTCCACTATAAACCGGAAGTGACGTCATAACATCCGGGTCAAATGTTACCGAATCGGGTTGCTACCTACTACTCCCGAGGTTACAGGGGATTCGCCGACTTAGTATCTCAGCCGGGCTGACATACATCAAATGTTCAATATATATACAAAGAAGGATACAAATGACAAATTTTAGTCAATCAAAAAAACAAAGACTTAACATGGTTGACACGGTTGTGAAATGCTAATCTGGGGGAATTATCTCCGACTGTTGCCAAAGTCAGACTGTAGAGTGATGGGCGATGGATTCTGGCTGTTTCAACGTGACTCAAGAGTTGACCGGCATATTTGCCGGTAGGGTCTGTGGTTTGGGGTTGGTATGTCGACCTATCGTTGAGGGTTTCACTGGCCAGTGTGTCGAAATGTACTTTGTCAAGGATAACAGTGGCTTACCCATTGTCTGCCGGTAGGCTCTTTAATCTCTTTCATAATCAACCGTTCTTTCTTTGTGCGATTTGATGTCTGACGTTTGGATTTTATTAGGTTGTCGTTGATCTTGTGACGTAGATAATCTATGTTGCCCCCAGCGGTCGGTCTTTCGAGCTCAGGTTGACGGTGGTCTTCTTTGTCTGGGAATGTCGGTTATATTGGTGACCAAGGTTGCGCGTGGACGTCTGCTTGCTTGCTGGTGCTCACAGGTACTGTAGTTGAGCGAATTATCTCTTCTATGTTGTTTTGATCTTCTGATCCATTTTTGTGTTAGACTGGGTCTGGAATCCACGTAGGCTGATGTATAGGGTTGATACATCTTCTACAGTGTATCTACCATCTCAGAATATGACGAGTAACGACCATTGACCCTTTAGACTTTGGCCATGAGAAGATTCTGGATGGGACATCTATTTCACGAAGTTGATGAACCAGCTTGCTGCTGCTCCGGAGCTGTTGAATGACCTTCTGTGCAATTGCCGGCCTAACTCATGTGGTTCTGATTGCACTTGTCTCGATCATGATCAGGTTTGCACAGTAGCGTGCAACTATTAGGCAGTGTGCCCAGTGGATGCAACAGTTGAATCTCCTGTGGTTGGAAATCCTCTGACGCACGGAACGCTGTTATTGAAACTTGCAGTGAAATGTTCCAACTCATATTGACTCATATTGTATGAATATTCATCTGACAGTCTTGCAAACATTCGTACCATATTCTTTGACCCAGAAAATGGTTGGCTAGACACCAAATGTGTCTACCTACATATTACTTAAGTGGGTTTAGTGATGTTGACGCGAAAATATCGGCCATCTTGTATAGAAATATTCGAACCGATATTGACACTGGTATAAATATCAATCTGAAAATCTTGAGAACATTCTTATTGTATTCCCTTTCCCAGAAAATGGTGAGTTAGATACCAAATTTGCCTACGTACTACGTACTATATGAGTGGTTTTAGTGATGCTGATATGAAAATGTTCACCATCTTGAAAAATGACGGCGTATTCAAATTGCAATAAAAAATGTTATTATTCCGGCCCGGTTGGTCGAAAACTTAGGCCCTTTTTCACTCTCGCTGCTAAAATACATTTACTATGGGAATATTTAATATATCTACAGACAGATAATTGCTACTGAATCTGTCAGTATCGATAGCTATTTCATTATTGTGTATAGCTGAGCTTTATAAATATTATAAATGTATCGGTAATACAGGAATCTCCCTCGATCGATTCTTGTTCTACATGTATAAAATTAGACAAATAGGAAATTGGAAAGTTGGTATTCCAAGTTTCTGAATACTGACCCCGCACATACGCTTACATTCTGCAGTGCGAATCTTTCCCCGCCCGAAGAACGGGTTTTAAGCTAATTTAATCGCTATCAATATTCTACTTGCCAATTTAGCGGCTGGCACTTACCAGTTCACAAAACATATACCGAAACCTCATTGTGCGCTATGTGCCAGGTTTCCGGGAGCATAGTAGTAGTATAAGAGTAAAAACGGTCTCATTGGCCTCTTTGCACTTAAACTTGAGGGATAACTCTTGATTTCCATGGAGCGTCCGCCACGGGGCGCCACCAGCTCAAGAGAGCTCCCCGCAAAAGGGAGGTAACTCTTGATGCACTTTTGTGATTTTTGGCAAATTCCGGGTTATCTTCCCTGATTCGAACATTTGCATATTAAATCTATACGGGGAAATGCCTGTATGGGGTATGGATGATCCGATTGGGTCGTATGAGGTATCAATATGAAGCCTATGTGAAGGGGCATCTGATGGGCTAGGAATAGTGTCATTCTGCGCATGCGCGGTAGACCAAGGGTATGGAAATAGACGTTTTGGGATCTAGGAGAGCCACTAATGGTCCGATGGGGTCGAGTGAGGTATCAGTGTAAAACCTATGTGAGGGGGCATCTGATGGGCTGGGTGTGGGGTTGAAATAGCGTCATTCTACGCATGCGCGGTGGACAAAGAGTATGGAAATAGACGTTTTGGGGTCTAGGTGGGCCACTAATGGTCCGATGGAGTCGTATGAGGTATCAATGTGAAGCCTATGTGAGGGGGCATCTGACTGGACTAGTGGCTCGGGCGTTATCACCATTCTGCGCATGCGCAGACAGGGAATTGTGGGAAAAGGGTATGGAAATAGACGTTTTGGGATCTAGGGGAGCCTCTAATGGGCCGATGGAGTCGTATGAGGTATCAGTGTGAAGCCTATGTGAGGGGGCATCTAACTGGACTAGTAGCTCGGGCGTTGTCACCATTCTGCGCATGCGCAGACAGGGAATTGTGGGAAAAGGGTATGGAAATAGACGTTTTGGGGTCGAGGTGGGCCACTCGTGGTCCTATGGAGTCGAGTGAGATATCAGTGTGAAGCCTATGTGAGGGGGCATCCGCCTGGGCTAGTGTCTCGGCCGTTGTCAACTTTCTGCGCATGCGCAGACAGGGAATTGTGGGAAAAGGGTATGGAAATAGACGTTTTGGGATCTAGGTAAGCCCCTAGTGGGCCGATTGGGTCAAGTGAGGTATCAATGTGAAGCAGTCGTGAAGGAGCATCTGTCTGGACTAGTGTATCGTCCATGCATCTTAAGGCAAGGACGCACTAACGACGGTGAGTGAGTGAGTGAGTGGGGTCCGACTGGACTAATGTATCGTCCGTTTTCATCATTTTGCGCATGCGCAGTCTGGCCGTAGTATAGAAAGCAGGCGTTTTGGGAAATCGTGGAGGTTTGTTGAGTGGTTGACCATCCCTGGTCAAATGGATCGTGTGGGGTATCAGTGTGAAGCTCTCGAATGGCTGTCACCCGTCAAGGCCCGTCGTTGCACCTTAACGCCTGTCTCAACGACTCAACGCCCTATCGTTACGCCTTAACGCCCTAGCATAACGCCTTGACGCCATGATACAGACAGATGAGAGAACAACAACAACAACAAGGATGAGAGAACAACAACAACAACAACAATCTTTCATATAGTTTATTTTCCCCTTCATCATAACATACCTACGCTGGGGGAGCCGCTTTGGGTAGGTTTACAATGCAAGAAGTCTCTTGTCCAATCAGAGGCCACCGTTTGGTTCTGTCAGGTTTTACATCCGGGTCCTCATTTTGCATCCGGGTTTTGGACACCTGTTGACCTCAGTAATTTGCATATGACATCTGTGCGGTCACTTCCGCTTCCGTTCACGTGAGCGGAACTGACCTTTGGCCCCTGCGCGCAATTTTATCCGGTATTGTTTTTTCAGCGCGCAGGGGCCAAAGATCAGTTCCGGTCACGTGAACGGAAGCGGAAGTGACCCTATGTGATATGCAAATTATTGAGGTCAACAGGTGTCTAAAACCCGGATGTAAAATGAGGACCCGGATGTAAAACCTGACAGGACCAAATGGTGGCCTCTGATCGGACAAGAGACTTCTTGAATTGTAAACCTACCCAACGCGGCTCCCCCAGCGTGGGTATGTTATGATGAAGGGGAAAATAAACTATATGAAAGATTGTTGTTGTTGTTGTTCTCTCATCCTTGTTGTTGTTGTTGTTCTCTCATCTGTCTGTATCATGGCGTCAAGGCGTTATGCATGGGCGTTAAGGCGTAAAGATAGGGCGTTGAGTCGTTGAGACAGGCGTTAAGGTGTGACAACGGGCCTTGACGGGTGACAGCCATTCGAGAGCTTCACACTGATACCCCACACGATCCATTTGACCAGGGATGGTCAACCACTCAACAAACCTCCACGAATCCCCAAAACGCCTGCTTTCTATACTACGGCCAGACTGCGCATGCGCAAAATGATGAAAACGGACGATACATTAGTCCAGTCGGATCCCACTCACTCACTCACTCACTCACCGTCGTTAGTGCGTCCATGCGTTAACACGGGCGGTGGGGACGCCTCGCGGGCGTTGTGCAAGCCTCACTCACTCACTCACTCACTCACTCACTCACTCACTCACTCACACTCACTCACCGGATGTAAAATCCACTGCCCCCCCCACACACACACACACGCGCGTAATGCGGCTCAGGCATACACCAGTACACCAGTCTCGGTCCTCGACTTGTGGTAGTTTAACTGAGTGTGCTAAAAATAGATCACCAGCTAGCGTGCTATAAAAGGGAAGCGGCCTGGCCGTTTCATCAGACACTGTGTCAGCCACCAAGATGTTCACTTGCACAACTTGCCAGAAGCAGTTTATTCGTCTGCACGACTTGCGCCGCCATGAGGCCTCCACCCACAACGATGCACGGTATACTTGTATAATCTGCTCACGGTCATTCAATCAGGAGGATAATTTACTGCGCCATGAGAGGGCACTCCACGCGGGTGCGACGGTACAATGTAACGATTGTGGTCGACTCTTCAAACGACCCAGTCGGTTAAGACAGCACCAACGTTTGATTCATGCCCCGTCTCTACGGTTTGGGCGACAACTTTCCACTAAAGAGGAGCCGCGGAAGGTCAGACCCAGTGAAGATGAACCCGGGGAGACGAACGCCACTGGTGATGCGACGATGAAGAGCCCATCTATATCCACAGTCCAGGAGGGCCTGGATATCCAGCCGGACCCCAGCGTTACGGTTTCGAATCATACGCCTGACGACATCGAACATTTTCTGGACGAGCCCATAAATGTTCCTAGCGATCTCTTACAGGACGCCCATCCAGTGAGTGACATCTATCGGCGCCATTGGCCCGTGATACGGCACTGTTTCCACCGTCATCGCCCTATTCAAGGTATCTACAATTTCCGACTGACCGATCTCGCCCGTCTACGCAGCTACATGGAAGCCGTCTTCAATGACCAAACTACGTCCTTCAATTAAATCTGGCGTTTGGTTATGTGCTGCAGCATAAGGAGACAGATCAAGTCCGATACTTTTACCCGAGCAGTAACATCCGGGTATTTGACCAACCGTTTACCATCACGGATAGGTCGTCACTAGAGACGATGCTGGAGAAACTGGACACCGTGGATCCCTTGGAATGGGCCCAACCACAACGCCCCAACACCAAGTGGATAGTGGAGAGGGTCACCAATGTTACGTTTTTCGTGACCAAGCTGACCGACCAACCCATCGGTTGAACGCGTCACCCGTGCACTGATGAATACCATAACATGCCGTACAGACTCTATATGTCTACATGCTGGTCGTTGACTTGAGCTCAGTAAACACTTGTACCTAATGTGACGGTGCGTTAAATAATAAAACATGGTGTTTGATATTTCAATTTGTTTTGCTATGAACATACTAAACATACCTAGGGCGGCTCCCCCAGCCTGGGTATGATGTAACATTGGGGATAATAAACTGTATGAACATTGCTGAACTTGTTGTTATTCATGTGGTATAATACAGCACAGATTTGGTATGATGCGAGACAGATATGGTATAATACAGCAAAGATATGGTATAATGCATGACAGATATGGATGGTCCATCTCTAGACCAAATACCTTCCTTCACTGACCCAAAATGCCCACTTTCGCTACTACTCGTACTGATGACGTCACCAATGACGTCACAGATGCTGTGGATATCCCTCAAATCGTGGGGAAAATTGGCACTGAGCCAATTATAAAACATGTTCTTTCGCTACTACTCGTACTGATGACGTCACTGGTGACGTCACAGATGCTGTGGACATCCCTTAAATGGAGTCTACATCCCGAGAACTGCAAGATGACACTTCCCACGACGCATTCGGACCAAGGATGGCCCCTCTCCACTCCAAATACCTTCCTTAACTGTCCCAAAATGCTCACTTGCGGTACTACTCGTCATGATGACGTCACCCATGACATCACAGATGACGTGGATAGCCCACAAATCGGGCTCTACACCCCGAGAGCTACAAAATGACACCCCACACGATGCATTCGGAGCAATAGTGGCCCATCTCTACACCAAATACCTTCCTTCACTTCCCCAAAATGGCCACTTTACTCACTACACCAAACTGCGCATGCGCAGATTGACTCGACTTGCAATAAAAAAACACACGCCATTCTGACAAAAGCTTTACTTTGACACCTCCCACAACCCATTTGGACCACTAGTGGTTCACATCGGCCCCAAAATGTATATTTCCAGACTACGGCCTGCCTGCGCATGCGCAGAATGGCGATATTCCGACCCCACATCCACCCAGTCGGATGAACCCGCACGTGTGCTTCACATACCTCACTCGACTCCAACAGACCACTAGTGGCCCACCTAAACCCCAAAACGTCTATTTCCATTCCCTTTTCCCACAATTCCCTGTCTGCGCATGCGCGGAATGTTGAACACGGACGATACACTAGTCCAGGCAGATGCTCCTTCACGACTGCTTTACATTGATACCTCAAACAACTCCATCGGCCCATTAGGGGCTCACCTAGATCCCAAAACGTCTATTTATATACACTTGGTCTACTGCGCATGCGCAGAATGACGTCAGTTCCACGTGTCGCCCACCCCGTCGGATGCGTCTTCACGAATGCTTCACACGGATACCTCATACGACTCCATAGGACCACGAGTGGCCCACCTAGACCCCAACACGTTTATTTCCATACCCTTTTCCCACAATTCCCTGTCTGCGCATGCGCAGAATGTTGACACCAACCAAGACACTAGTGCAGGCAGATGCCCCCTCACATATGCTTCACATTGATACCTCACTTGACCCAATCGGCCCACTAGGGGCTTACCTAGATCCCAAAACGTCTATTTCCATACCCTCTTCCCACAATTCCCTGTCTGCGCATGCGCAAAATGTTGACAACGGCCGAGACACTAGTGCAGGCGGCTGCCCCCTCACACAGGTTTCACATTGATACCTCACTCGACCCAATCGGCCCACTAGGGGCTTACCTAGATCCCAAAACGTCTATTTCCATACCCTTTCCCACAATTCCCTGTCTGCTCATGCGCAGAATGGTGATAACGCCCGAACCACTAGCCCAGTCAGATGCCCCCTCACATAGGCTTCACATTGTTACCTCATACGACTCCATCGGACCATTAGTGGCCAACCTAGACCGCAAAACGTCTATTTCCATTCCCTTTTCCCACAATTCCCTATCTGCGCATGCGCGGAATGGTGACAACGCCCAAGCCACTAGTCCAGTCAGATGCCCCCTCACATAGGCTTCACATTGATGCCTCATACGACTCCATCGGCCCATTAGGAGCTCCCCTAGATCCCAAAACGTCTATTTCCATACCCTTTTCCCACAATTCCCTCTCTGCGCATGCGCAGAATGGTGATAACGCCCGAAATACTATCCCAGTCAGATGCCCCCTCACATAGGCTTCACATTGTTACCTCATACGACTCCATCGGACCATTAGTGGCCCACCTAGACCCCAAAACGTCTATTTCCATTCCCTTTTCCCACAATTCTCTGTCCGCGCATGCGTGGAATGTTGAACATGGACGATACACTAGTCCAGGCAGATGCTTCTTCACGACTGCTTTACATTGATACCTCATACAACTCCAACGGCCCATTAGGGGCTCACCTAGATCCCAAAACGTCTATTTACATACCCTTGGTCTACTGCGCATGCGCAGAATGACGTCAGTTCCACGTGTGGCCCACTCCGTCGGATGCACCTTCACGAATGCTTCACATGGATACCTCATACGACTCCATAGGGCCACGAGTGGCCCACCTAGATCCCAAAACGTCTATTTCCATACCATTTTCCCACAATTCCCTGTCTGCGCATGCGCAGAATGTTGACAACAACCAAGACACTAGTGCAGGCAGATGCCCCCTCACATATGCTTCACATTGATACCTCACTTGACCCAATCGGCCCACTAGGGGCTTACCTAGATCCCAAAACGTCTATTTCCATACCCTCTTCCCACAATTCCCTGTCTGCGCATGCGCAAAATGTTGACAACGGCCGAGACACTAGTGCAGGCGGCTGCCCCCTCACACAGGTTTCACATTGATACCTCACTCGACCCAATCGGCCCACTAGCGGCTTACCTAGATCCCAAAACGTCTATTTCCATACCCTTTCCCACAATTCCCTGTCTGCGCATACGCAGAATGGTGATAACGCCCGAACCACTAGCCCAGTCAGATGCCCCCTCACATAGGCTTCACATTGTTACCTCATACGACTCCATCGGACCATTAGTGGCCAACCTAGACCGCAAAACGTCTATTTTCATTCCCTTTTCCCACAATTTCCTGTCTGCGCATGCTCGGAATGGTGACAACGCCCGAGCTACTAGTCCAGTCAGATGCCCCCTCACATAGGCTTCACATTGATGCCTCATACGACTCCATCGGCCCATTAGGGGCTCCCCTAGATCCCAAAACGTCTATTTCCATACCCTTTTCCCACAATTCCCTCTCTGCGCATGCGCAGAATGGTGATAACGCCCGAACTACTATCCCAGTCAGATGCTCCCTCACATAGGCTTCACATTGTTACCTCATACGACTCCATCGGACCATTAGTGGCCCATCTAGACCCCAAAACGTCTATTTCCATTCCCTTTTCCCACAATTCGCTGTCTGCGCATGCGCGGAATGTTGAACACAGACGATACACTAGTCCAGACAGATGCTCCTTCACGACTGCTTTACATTGATACCTCATACAACTCCATCGGCCCAATATGGGCTCACCTAGATCCCAAAACGTCTATTTACATACACTTGGTCTACTGCGCATGCGCAAAATGACGTCAGTTCCACGTGTCGCCCACCTTGTCGGATGCGCCTTCACGAATGCTTCACAGGGATACCTCATACGACTCCATAGGACCACGAGTGGCCCACCTAGATCCCAAAACGTCTATTTCCATACCCTTTTCCCACAATTCCATGTCTGCGCATGCGCAGATTGTTGACAACGACCGAGACACTAGTCCAGTCAGATGCCCCCTCACATAGGCTTCAGATTGGTACCTCACTTGACCCAATCGGCCCACTAGGAGCTTACCTAGATCCCAAAACGTCTATTTCCGTACCCTTTTCCCACAATTCCCTGTCTGCGCATGCGCAGAATGTTGACAACGGCCGAGGCACTAGTCCAGCCGGCTGCCCCCTCACACAGGTTTCACATTGATACCTCACTCGACCCAATCGGCCCACTAGGGGCTTACCTAGATCCCAAAACGTCTATTTCCATACCCTTTCCCACAATTCCCTGTCTGCGCATGCGCAGAATGTTGACAACGCCCGACCCACTAGTCCAGGCGGATGCCCCCTCACATAGGCTTCACACTGATACCTCACTCGTGTCCATAGGACCACGAGTGGCCCATCTCGACCCCAAAACGTCTATTTCCATACCCTTTTCCCACAATTCCCTTTCTGCGCATGCGCAGAATGGTGACAACGCCCGAGCCACTAGTCCAGTTAGATGCCCCCTCACATAGGCTTCACATTGATAGCTCATACGACTCCATCGGCCCATTAGGGGGTCCCCTAGATCCCAAAACGTCTATTTCCATACCCTTTTCCCACAATTCCCTGTCTGCGCATGCGCAGCTTGGTGATAACGCCCGAACCACTAGTCCAGTCAGATGCCCCCTCTAATAGGCTTCACATCGATACCTCATACGACTCTATCGGACCATTAGTGGCCCACCTAGACCCCAAAACGTCTATTTCCATTCCCTTTTCCCACAATTCCCTGTCCGCGCATGCGTGGAATGTTGAACATGGACGATACACTAGTCCAGGCAGATGCTTCTTCACGACTGCTTTACATTGATACCTCATACAACTCCAACGGCCCATTAGGGGCTCACCTAGATTCCAAAACGTCTATTTACATACCCTTGGTCTACTGCGCATGCGCAGAATGACGTCAGTTCCACGTGTGGTCCACTCCGTCGGATGCGCCTTCACGAATGCTTCACATGGATACCTCATACGACTCCATAGGACCACGAGTGGCCCACCTAGACCCCAAAACGTCTATTTCCATACCCTTTTCCCACAATTCCCTGTCTGCGCATGCGCAGAATGTTGACAACGCCCGAGCCACTAGTCCAGGCGGATGCCCCCTCACATAGGCTTCACACTGATACCTCACTCGACTCCATAGGACCACGAGTGGCCCACCTCGACCCCAAAACGTCTATTTCCATACGCTTTTCCCACAATTCCCTGTCTGCGCATGCGCAGAATGGTGACACCTCCCGAGCCACTAGTCCAGTCAGATGCCCCCTCACATAGGCTTCACATTGATACATCATACGACTCCATCGGCCCATTAGGGGCTCCCCTAGATCCCAAAACGTCTATTTCCAGATCCTTTTCCCACAATTCCCTGTCTGCGCATGCGCAGAATGGTGATAACGCCCGAGCCACTAGTCCAGTCAGATGCCCCCTCACATAGGCTTCACATTGATACCCTATACGACTCCATCGGACCATTAGTGGCCCACCTAGACCCAAAAACGTCTATTTCCATACCCTTTGTCCACTGCGCATGCGCAGAATGACGCTATTTCAACCCCACACCCAGCCCATCAGATGCCCCCTCACATAGGTTTTACATTGATACCTCACTCGACCCCATCGGACCATTGGTTACCTCCATTTTGCGGGGAGCTCTCTTGAGCTGGTGGCACCCCCTGTCGGACGCTCCACGGAAATCAAGAGTTATCCCTCAAGTTTAAGTGCAAAGAGGCCAATGAGACCTTTTTTACTCTTATACTACTACTGAGCATCAGTCAGAGGCTGTTATACTGTGGTTACCTGGTTATAGCTCTGAAAATGAAATTGAAAATGGCCGCGAAGTGAATATGAACGCTTAGCTCAGACAACGTCACAGGTGTGTTCGAAAATACAAAATGTATCGATCGTCGTGGAAGAGTAAGAGTATCCCTCTAATCCATGACTCGATATCATTTATGTTTTCAGGCAATTCAGTTGAACATGAATCCATTGGCGTTGATGTTCCCTCTGGCAATGGCTGCAAAGTTTGCCTACATGATGCCTATATCGACACCACCAAATGCTATCGTGTATTCACTGGGTTCTCTAAAAATCAAAGATATGGTAAGTTTCCCAGTATGTAGGGAGGGGGGTACATCGGGGTACAGTGGGACATGGGGCACAGTGGGACAAACCATCTAACTCCTAAGTTAAGTGCAGGAGTAACATTAAATTATTATCAGCAGAAAGCTATCATACCCATACAACACCTGTATTGAGGTGAAGTAACAAATATCAGTGGTAAAATCTTAGGGGCGAAAAACTGTTTTTGAACAGTCCATGTAAATTTTCGTGACTGGATGATATTTCAGTTTTCTGGGGTACTTCATTCTGTTTTGGTACTATTTATAGAGGATGGACAAAGTGACAATTTAATTGCGTCGATTTATCATCTCAGATGTATGCATTTGTGTTTTACACAAAACGAAAAAAAAAAATTATGCACCCGAGGCGGACTGGGACACTATTGTTGCAGTACACAGGGATAATAATAATCAAATGGCGAAATTTACTTTCATTCTGAAATGTTATGAAAGTGCATTATTTTGTTTACTAGATAGTAGTAATTAGTAACCCCATCAGATTTGATGCTTTTGATGGAATGGGAATCACACAAATTTCTTTTTCTAAAATTTGGCCTCTGGGAAATACTTTATGTAACAGGTCTAACATAGCAAATAACTAGGCCATCGCTGCCGAATCTTCTAAACGCAGATGAAACATAACAGTATATACTTGATTTAAATTGAATTTTGATTATTGTCCCACTGCACCCCAGTGGGTGTTCCAGTGATCCCCAAACCTGGGACAAACTCGGACACTTTTTGGCTTTTAGAAGGCTACTCTAGAGGACAATATTAGCGTAGATTTGTGCAAAAAGGTGAAAAATGTTTCAGTGTCCCCCAATCTCCCCTATTTACAATATAATAGTGTGGACGAACTTTCGCCTCTACCCTGATGTTTCAAAAAGACTGCTGAAAATAACATGCAAAGGGTTGTTCTTCTTCTTGTATCGTAAGTTATCAGTCGAGTGCTGTCGAGGGTTATTGGTCGGTTACACTGGTAGACCCCCCGAATGCAGTCGTTAACCCAGAGGCCACGCTATAGATACTTGAGTGAAATTCTGGTTAACCCTGCCTGGGCCTGGGGTTATTCACAACGATACGCGAGCAAAGCATCATGGGTCAACAAGTGATGTTTTCGTATTCTTATCTTCAAAATTTTGCTTTCTTGTGGATAAATGTATACAAAAGCAATTTTGCTAATTATCTATATATATATTCTCTGGAAAAATAGCACAAACAAAAAATTCAGAAACTCTGACTCTGACGTCACTGTGATGACATCAAAGTGATCCTCTTGGATTTGTTTAAGTTGTCTGGGAGAAATTGACCCCAAGATAGATTGTAGAACGTTTCAGATACCTAGCTCTGAAAGTAAGAAAAGTATGTGGAGGAGAGCACAGGGGCAAATGACCTCTTCCCAGGCTTGTGAACGCCTCAAATAGCTATACTGGTACTCATGTTCATTCTAGTTTTAATCACACTGCCATTAAGTGAACATTCTGGAGGATGTTATCGGTATTCCGAATGAGAGTCTGTTTACCGAGTATGGTTACAACGATACTGACAACGTCATGGGTTCACTTTTACACACAGGTGATCATTAGGGTCTATCCAAGAAGGATCGCTGAACAAGTTGAACAATACAGTGCTATCTTTCGTAACTTTTCCATCTTTTGTCGTTTTTGTCTTCTTTCAGGCCTCTGCTGGTTTTGGGGTGAATATCATAAGCTTGATTATCTTGAATATTGCATCTCAAACTTGGGGTAAGGCTTACTTCCAGTGGGACGTCATTCCAGATGCCATGCGATCAAATACAACTCTCTTCCTCGCTCCAAACGTCACATTGATTTGAAATCAATGTGTATGAAATCTCCTCTCTACTAATTATGATATCTGGCATTTTTGTAGTTTTTGTATTCTTTCTATCTTCAAATAAGTAAAACATACATTGTCCAAAAATGTGTCCGTTGTTTTCCTTCTTTTGGTGTATGTTGGCACCACCATGTTGCTGTTTTTTGCTCTAGATAAAAACTTTACAACGAAAATCATATGGATTAAGAATATTAATCAGCGACACGGCTTTGATATGGGGGGGGGGGGAGGAGATTTGGTTTAATGTCGCACTCAAGGTTATTTAAATCATATGATGACAGCCATTTTTGATGGTGTAGGAAGCCGGAGTACCATGCGAGAACCACCGCCAGTCGGCAAGTAACTGGCAAAGTTTCACACATGAACCAGCGGGGCTCGAACCCGTGCCTGTTCAGTTGATATTTTTGGATTTTTTGGACGAAGGCTGAATATTGAATGACGGACTAGACGCTTGTATTGTATAGGCCTATATATATTTTTTCAAACACTGTACATTTTTATGCAAGTTTAAAAACTGAAATATCAGTATCTACAGACTTGCTATGGACAACTGCATAAAAATGCAGATATGATCGATCAAGCTGTGCTCCATGGTCTATTTTCAGCCGAAATCAAATCGCTTTTCGTCCGTGGTCCGTGGTCCGTGGTCCGTCGTCCGTCCGTCAGTCCGTCCGCCCGTCCGTAAACAATTCTTGATATCGCGATTTCTCAGGAACTACTGCATGGATCTTTCTCAAATTTGGTACACAGGTTTCCCTTGGGGTCTAGTTGTGCAAGATATCTTTTCTGGTCCGATTCGAACATCCAATATGGCCACCAGGCAGCCATCTTGGATTTCCCCATGAAATCTTGTTATCGCGATTTCTCAGGAACTACTTCATGGATCTTTCTCAAATTTGGTACACAGGTTCCCCTTGGGGCCTAGTTGTGCAAGATACCTTTTCTGGTCCGATTCGAAAATCCAATATGGCCACCAGGCAGCCATCTTGGATTTCCCCATGAAACCGTGTTATCGCGATTTCTCAGGAACTACTGCATGGATCTTTCTCAAATTTGGTACACAGGTTCCCCTTGGGGTCTAGTTGTGCAAGATACCTTTTTTGGTCCGATTCGAAAATCCAATATGGCCACCACGCAGCCATCTTGGATTTCCCCATGAAACCTTGTTATCGCGATTTCCCAGGAACTACTGCATGGATCTCTCTCAAATTTGGTACACAGGTTCTCCTTGGGGTCTAGTTGTGCAAGATACCTTTTCTGGTCCGAATCGAAAATCCAATATGGCCACCGGGCAGCCATCTTGGATTTCCCAATGAAATCTTGTTATCGCGATTTCTCAGGAACTACTTCATGGATCTTTCTCAAATTTGGGACACAGGTTTCCCTTGGGGTCTAGTTGTGCAAGATACCTTTTCTGGTCCGATTCGAAAATCCAATATGGCCACCAGGCAGCCATCTTGGATTTCCCCATGAAACCTTGTTATCGCGATTTCTCAGGAACTACTGCATGGATCTTTCTCAAATTTGGTACACAGGTTTCCCTTGGGGTCTAGTTGCGCAAGATACCTTTTTTGGTCCGATTCGAAAATCCAATATGGCCACCGGGCAGCCATCTTGGATTTCCCCATGAAATCTTGTTATCACGATTTTTCAGGAACTACTGCATGGATCTTTCTCAAATTTGGTACACAGGTTCCCCTTGGGGCCTAGTTGTGCAAGATACCTTTTCTGGTCCGATTCGAAAATCCAATATGGCCACTAGGCAGCCATCTTGGATTTCGCCATGAAACTTTGTTATCGCGATTTCTCAGGAACTACTGCATGGATCTTTCTCAAATTTGGTACACAGGTTCCCCTTTGGGTCTAGTTGTGCAAGATATCTTTCTGGTCCGATTCGAACATCTAATATGGCCACCAGGCAGCCATCTTGGATTTCCCCATGAAATCTTGTTATCGCGATTTCTCAGGAACTACTGCATGGATCTTTCTCAAATTTGGTACACAGGTTCCCCTTGGGGTCTAGTTGTGCAAGATACCTTTTTTGGTCCGATTAGAAAATCCAATATGGCCACAAGGCGGCCATCTTGGATTTCCCCCATGAAACCTTGTTATCGCGATTTCTCAGGAACTTCTGCATGGATCTTTCTCAAATTTGGTACACAGGTTCCCCTTGGGGTCTAGTTGTGCAAGATACCTTTTTTGGTCCGATTCGAAAATCCAATATGGCCACCAGGCAGACATCTTGGATTTCCCCATGAAACCTTGTTATCGCGATTTCTCAGGAACTACTGCATGGATCTTTCTCAAATGTGGTACACAGGTTTCCCTTGAGGTTTAGTTGTGCAATATACCTTTTCTGGTCCGATTCAAAAATCCAATATGGCCACCAGGCAGCCATCTTGGATTTCCCCATGAAACCTTGTTATCGCGATTTCTCAGGAACTACTGCATGGATCTCTCTCGAATTTCGTATACAGGTTCCCCTTGGGGTCTAGTTGTGCAAGACACCTTTTCTGGTCCGATTCGAAAATCCAATATGGGCACCAGGCAGCCATCTTGGATTTCGCCATGAAACTTTGTTATCGTCATTTCTCAGGAAGTAGTGCATGGATCTTTCTCAAATTTGATACACAGGTTCCCCTTAGGGTCCAGTTGTGCAAGATACCTTTTCCGGTCCGAATCGAAAATCGAATATGGCCACAAGGCAGCCATCTTTGATTTCTCCTTGTTATCGCGATGTCTCAGGAACTACTGCATAGATCTCTCTCAAATTTGGTACACAGTTTCCCCTTGGGGTCTAGTTGTGCATGATACCTTTTTGGTCCGATTCGAAAATCCAATATGGCCACCAGGCAGCCATATTGGATTTCCCCATGAAAATTTATCGTCATTTCTCAGGAAGTACTGCATGGATCTTTCTCAAATTTGGTACACAGGTTCCCCTTAGGGTCTCGATATGGAAGATGCCTTTTTCGGTCCGAATCGAAAATCCAATATGGTCACCAGGCGGCCATCTTGGATTTTCCCATTTTGTTATCGTGATTTCTCAGGAACTACTGCATGGATCTTTGTTAAATTTGATACACAGGTTCTCCTTGTCTAGTTGTGCAAGATACCTTTTTCGGTTCGAATCGAAAATCCAATATGGCCACAAGGCAAGTAGTGAGTGCAAGTAGTGAACCTAGTAGTGCAAGATACCTTTTTTAGTCCGATTCGAAAATCCAAGTTACGCTTCAAATTAATACGGTATTCTCGAGTTGTGACGTTGCATCACAAGAGTCGGCGGATCAAACAGTGGGGCATATTCTATATATTGACTATAGAGAATATCCATACCTTCACCTTCCATATCAAGGAGTTCAAATAATTCGGAATTAAAATGTATTTCTTCAAATTTTAAATCAGTTTTCTTTAGTCCATGCAGTAGCAAGTGAACTGCTCCGCCCTTTCGTCTGCCGGCGGGTTGGCTACATGAAGGGACGTCACAACTCAACAACTGTAGACTACTGCATGTTTCGATTCAAGGGAGATAATCAGGATTCAGGCACTTTTGAAGCTTCAACATTACTGCGCGGACAGGATCCCTTGTACCATCTTACTATTTTCGAGCATGGTATCTCAAACTAGCCCAGTAAACAGAACAGAATTAGCATTCGTTCCTAATTATGAAATCTTAAGTATGTTTCATAGCTCATGCCAAAGTATCAAAGAGATTGGTCCTCGCTTCCAGTACCCAATGATGACACGTGCAAAAAAAAAACAATTAACCCTACCTGGCCTGGGGGGAAGGGGCAATTATGGCCAAGCTTTCTGCGCTATATCCGGAACGGCAAAAATGGAGAGCTGAAACTCCGTGACTTTATAGTTTGTCATATTGAGGTCATTTTGAGCCTATTTGCATGACCCCCGAGCAGAGGATCATGGGTAAATCCAAGATGGCGGCCACATGGGGTAGAAGAAAAGTGCTATTTTTGTCATATTTCTTCAAACTTTCTGCTTTTCCGCGATGAAAAGTGTGCAAAAAGCTGTTTTATTTCACATCACATTAATATTTACTAATTTATCATGCAGTTTTTGCGGAGAAATTGCCAAAATAAAAAATTCGGAAAGTCTGACCGAAAAATCGACCAAAAAATGCCGTTTTTGAAAATGACGTCACTGTGACGTCATCAAAGCGGCCATCTTGGATTTTTTTACGTTTTCTGGTAGAGCTTGACCCAAGGGTATAGTGTGATAAGTTTCAGCTCCCTAGCTCAAGGAGTAAGAAAAATAATTAGGGGGGGCCATTTCGGCCCCCCCCCCAGGCCTGGACAGGTCCCAAAAAGCCCA
The DNA here is from genome assembly GCA_036873755.1 of Hanleya hanleyi. Lineage (NCBI taxonomy): Eukaryota > Metazoa > Mollusca > Polyplacophora > Lepidopleurida > Hanleyidae > Hanleya > Hanleya hanleyi. Next base: position 36,572 of record JAVTVY010031196.1, read on the forward strand.
GGCCAGATAGGGTTAAAAAAAAAAATACTACAAAACAAAGGCGAAGGATCCTCCGTACATGTACTTTCACTTTCAGACTAACTTTGCTCATTTCTCTTGTATTATAACAACCGACATAAGTACAGTTTCTAGAAATCTTGAAACTCCTGAAACTTAGATTATATCTTGGTGCTTTTCAGTGTCCCTTTCTGATCTTTTTCGCTCAGATTCGAAATTCTGTAAACAAAATTACAAATCAATCGTGTTTTCTTAGTAACAATGGACAAAAAGATCTTCTAGTCATTAGCTTACAATTATCGGACAATGGTGGGCGCCAAGATCCTTCAGGATCTCTCGTTGCTATTTTTCAAGCATATCCCTGTATCATTAGGGAGGATTCTCTCTTGTAACAAAACATGTTGCCTCAAAAGAAAAACATTATTTTATTGGTTCTAATAATGAAACTACCGAATATATGGTAACGTTGAGTGGTTCCGCGTGTATTTACATGTGAAGTGTTTAAAATGAGAAATGTTGTTGAATAAATATTCACATTTTCACTCGAACCTTAAAGATAAACTCTCTCTCTCTCTCTCTCTCTCTAGGTCTTTATATAAATGTGTGACGCTTATTTGATCATTCGTTAAATATTCACGTGTAAAATGTAAACACGTATATATGCGTTGAAAGTACAACTTTCCAAACATTGTGTACAGTTTCCATCGGAATCAGCCATAAAGCGCAGAGACTTACTGATATCATATCGCCAACCATATCTTACCATATGAGGTATTGTCAGTACCCCGATATCGTTTTCCACCACCTTTTTAATGTTGCCTTCAATAATTGTCTGTATATGGTGAGATTATTTTGATGGACGTTTCGTCCCCGAGGATTGCCCTCTCTGTAAATCATTATGATTGTAGTCTTGTGACTTGTAAACGTGGTGGAATATGAAGGGAGAATGAAGGATTTGATCGGCGTCGGGTCTCACAGGTATTTGTTCTGAATGATAAGGTCACATATCTCATCATTTTCCAAAAGACTACTTCATAGGTCTATTACATCATCGCTCTTAAATATTTGTATCTGATACCACTCAAGCCGGTTCTAGGGGCCGTGAGGTCATGTCAGTAGAGATGTCCACGTGACCACTTGTAACAAAAGCGTGTCTGGGATACGGATCATCCCATGGATCACTTTCGGTTCTTATGATGTTTCTGGAAATATGCAGTCAGTGTATTTGTCTGTGGCGTAATATCACTTGTTGTCCGTGCTCCGGCAACGTTTGCTACCATTTTTAATGTTATTTTTAATTACAACGGTAGATCGATTTGACAATACATGAACATGTGCGTGTATTTCTGGCTGCCTGCCAACGTAGTGTGCTTAGAACTGCGTCTGTGTCGCCATTGTTGTCATGTATTTGTGGGAGGAGTTAACAAATCTAGAACTTACATTTCCATATTTGGAGGGAGGGAGGGAGGGAATTTGGCTTAATGTCACACTCAAGTTTGTTTCACTCATATGGTGACAGTCAGTTTGGTTGGTGAAGGAAGCCGGAGTACCCGGAGAGAACCACCGCCCTTCGGCAAGTAACTGACAAACTTTCACACATGGACCAGCTGGGCTCGAACCCGTGCCGATTCAGCGGTGTGAAGCTAGCGGTCACCAGCGAAGCGCCTTAGACCACTCGGCCACCACGGGCCCATATTTGGATGTGCTTGACGTTCTGCAAACACCCGGAACCTAAACCCATAATTTCCGAGGCGGTCTCTATGATTTCATATGATAGTCCATGTGTCCAGGCGTTATCAGGCACCATTGATTCACAGACAAGTCTAGACATGTCCATATTCCATTATATTCTGATTTTCTGTGTCATCGTATTGTGTTGTATGCTGGATCAATTCACAATGTCGCATCGCTCCTACAGTTAGGAAGATTATTCTTGCTAAGATTTTATGACTTAATGGTATTATAACTTAAAAATAGAAAGACAATAAGTCTGGTCCTGTGGAGACCTTTAACGTGTATTTTTTACCTTCGTCGATCAGACGGAGGTCTAGGAATGCAACGTAAAATCTCCTGCCAAATAATTGTCATATGGGGAACCCACGACTTATGTGATTTCCAATAGGGTTTGTCGTGGTTCCCGACGAAATTTTGAAGCAATGATTTTGGACACAATTGAAATGAAAGCTCGTGTGAAACACGGGCGAAGAGTATTTTTCCAGACAATTTTGTAACACATAATTTGGTACTCACAGGGCGTTAGATCTTCCCAATTTGGGCACGCCACCTATTAGGGGTGGCAATTGTTTTAGGATGGGACAGAGTGGGGGGCAGATGCCCCTGGAGGATGAGCAATCAGGAATCATCCGCGGTAGAAGGGATTTCTTCACCAATGGTTGAAACCCAGTGTGAGGCAATACCAACTTCATTTTGCGGTCCATGTGCCCACCGACATTAAAAAATCGAATAGAAATAAAATTTCAAATTGCCACTTTTATATTTCCTGCGAAAGTTTGAACATAAAGATTTTAACCCCCTTTTATTCCTGCTGGTATGAATTAGGCTGTTGTATTCTATCGGAAAGAATGCCAGCAAATAAAAATGCCAAACAACAGAAAATAGATACCTTTCACTATAATTTTTCACTGTAAGTCAGCGAATTGTTGTTGTTGTAAAATGCTGCTAATACTACTTAGGTAATAACGACATTCAATGTAATCGGGAGCCTTCACTGGCTGTGTGATCTATCACTCTGTCTTGGTACTCATATTTCGACAGTGATGCAGTATGTCAGTGCTAGGAAATGAAGGCTATTTCAACAGCTCAGCCGATACAGCATGGTTTAAGTTACTATTGAAGCACGAGACTGTTGAAACACATGCAAAATTCGCTAAATTGTTCTGTAAGAAAAACCACAGCCACAACAAAATGATGACAATGTTAGATTTGAGGTGTATGTTAGCAGTTAAGATGTGATTTAACTTAGTTTTTGACCTTGAGAAAATAGGCCAATGTCAGTCATATTCATAGACTTCAGGTCCATCATCAATTGCATATGTGGTATCAATTTAGAATGCCTAGCTACATTTCATGTTATATCATAATATACAGTATATAACCTGAGAAAATAGATTCAGTCAACTGGAATAGGCTTCTAGTCAGTCACCAATTGCACAAGTATTATGAATTTGGAGAGCCTATCTTCACTCCTTTAAAAATTATTGCTAATGCTAAATTTGACCTCGATAAAACAGGTGAAGGTCAGTCAATTTCATTAGGCTTCTGATCCATCACCAGCTGCATATGTGGTATGACAAGAAAGATGGGCAAACAGAGAGACAGACAGATGACACGGAAAATTCAGATCATTTTGGTGCATCATTACATATCACTTCAAAGTCTAAATATTCTGTCAAAATGCACAAGAACACACCATTTTACTTCAATTGTAGAGAAGAACAGTAACTCCAAGTAGGAATCACAATTTATTGTGTATGTTTTGCTATTAGTTATAGCATCTTCAGCAGTGAACAAAGTTACAAACAGATCCATACGCACAGTATATATACACAAGGCATACTGTGATCTTAGCCAATACGCATTTATAAATAGGTAAGCCGGTAAATTATATCAGTTTGGACAGATATTAAAATGCCGTCATTTTCAGAAATTGTTAAATGTTAAGCGATAACCTGACAGTGATCTACAAATGGTGTGATTCAGGTGTATATCTGTTACCATGATTCAGTCATAATATTGTCTGTAATATATTTATGTCGACAAGGAATACACATAATTATTTGATAATATTATTAACTGTATGTTGTTTATGATTAATATGAACTTTTTATTTGCTGGAATCCAGCCATTTGTTCCATATGGGCAATATTCTCATCAGCCATCACCATTCAATATGAATGTGATACATGTACAAGTCCATGGTCATTGATACAGTATGGTGAAGGTGACCTGTAACACCAGTATACAAAATTATACCGAGCGCATTGAATCCTCACCACATGATGCTGAGGCAGATCAGAACGGGGTGTCAGTAAAATCAGGTGTGTTTTGTAGAAGATTCTCTCAATGATGATGCTATACTGTACACATACAAAATATGAAGTGTTGATGTGTCGGGCCTATAGCACAAAATCACAAGCAAATTGGTACAACTAGGCAATATCGGGATTCCAAACAAAAATCAAATTTGAATTTTAAGGAGGTCATGCATTTGCGTTTCTCTTGATACGGACCATGAAATATTTATAAAGCTATGATATCACCAAAGCGTATTCTGACAAGAAAAATGTGTTGCGTTCAGCCAAGACAAAACGTGTAGTGTTCGACTTTGGCATGCAAAAATGCCGAGGCTGACCCTTGCCCACCCAGCTTTCAATATGAGCACAGCCAACGGAATGGAGGCACAGACAAATACGAGGAACTCCGCTGGAGGTTCCTCGGCAGAGTCTGTAAATGAGAATGGATATGCAGTAAAAGCTTTTTCAATATTTTTCACACAGTTAAGCACGGTTTTGATACCATACCTTGTAAAATTGCATTCCTGGCACTCAGCATCTAGTTCCAATTATATTAGACTTACAATTCTAAATGTGCACATGCAGGTTGCCTCAGATGTCCAATTTTCAAGATTTTTCTACTTTCATTTCTTCATTAACTATAAAGTCCAATTCTGTTAATTTGTATGTTAACCTTAGTTGTTCTACAGCTACTTTTATTTAATTGGTTCCCCGTAAGAATTATGATCAACAGTATGTTGGCAAGACGATCCAAGAACTACAACTTCATATAAACATATGTGACTGGTCACAGAAAATCCGAGCGAAAATAGCGACTGCTAATAGGAGAAATCTTTTTACCCCTCTCCCCCGTTTATGGATGGAAGAATTTTAGTATCCTGAGTATAGATATTGTCTACTCATATGCTACGGGCTCCTATTCTAGATTTGATATAGAATTGTTCTAGATACTGGAACTTCAATCAGTGTCCCCGTAGGGTTTAAATGATAATGTTAAAGGATTCGGCAATGTAGCAAACCGCCGATCAGAAGAATCTGATATCACCAAACTAACGGGTACATTGCAGTCATATTCGGAGGAAGCTTTATCGATCGAAGATTCATATAGTCATATTACTGTGAAATACTTAGTGTGTTCATCTAACACAACCGATAGTGTATACTCTTTGTGTACTGTGCTGTATGCGCTACCTCAGAGGATCCTAAATCAATTGATCTAGAGATCCAACAGATTGTGTCATCCGAATACAAAATACCATCAATCATAGATAACAGATGTCAAGATGTTGGGTATTTTCGATTATATCTTCTAGTAAAAACAATGGAAAGCCCTAAGACTGGCTATTTTCTAAACTTTTGTGTTTGGGTAAAGCAAAGGACATAATAAACATCGACAAACTTCGAAATGATCCGGAGTTTCTCAACTCTGCCCTTAATTATTTCAAGTTCACAAGAGTGCCATGTATTTCTTATCAGAATACTAAATCTGTAACAAGTGAACAAGAATTCGACTGGAATTAATGCCTGTCCGGTGCTTATACGTGTATGGTTGGCGCCAGTGGACAAAATTTCACAAATAGCCCTCGAGTTAATTCGATTTAATCCTAGGGCTAAATCGACCAATTGTAATTACAAGCGTCTAGTCCGTCATTCATAATCCAGCCGTCGTCCATTAGAGAATATCCGCGTCCATAATCCAAAGACCTATTCCGTTTTCCATATAACAGTATTAGCACCAAATTCAAAAGGACAATCATAGTATACAAAGACATAGGCTTGTTTCCTGCAAGAGAGAAGCGGTCAACAGTTTTCAATGATGCCGGCAAGACATCATGATGTTCCAAAAATATCAAATCCGTATCGCTGATCAGTATTCTTAATCCATAATATTCGTTGTAAAGTCGTCATCTAAAGAATGATGTATCTCAGTCACGCTTTGATTGCGCCTGTTCATATGAGTACCATGAGGTTCTTGAAGTACATGGGTTCATAGGGCCCCTAGCCCCGGGTTAAGCGGAATTAGACACAAGTTACGAAACGTAGCGCCATAGATCTTGCACGCTACGTTCGTATTTTGCTATCATCATGCGATATGTATCGCCAAATTTGAGAAACTTTGAGTGTAGGCGCTTGGTGTAATAGCCCTTTCTACACCCCGGATTATATTCATTTAGTTCTCGGACTAAATGATTTAGCCCTCGGGTCGATTTGATCCAGTCCTGGACTGAATGATTTAATCCGCGGACTAGATGATTTAACCCGCGGACTAGATGATTTAGCCCGCGGACTAAATGCACTCAACCCTAGGTCTAATTCGATTCACTTAGGGCTAAATTGACCAATTATAATACATTTCCTAAACCTCGGGTTATATACATTTAGCTCTCGTACTAAACGATGTAGCCCCCGGGCTTGAATATTTAACCTCCGGAGTGATTGATTCAATCCACGGACTGAATGATTTAACCCGCGGACTAGATGATTTAACCTGCGGACTAGATGATTTAGCACGGGGGCTGGATTATTTAGCCCGAGTTCTGGATTGTCCAATCAATTGTGCGTTTCTAGACCGCATATTTCACAAGCCTGGAGTTAGGCAAATTAACAAACCTACACCAGTCTTCCCGTTAATCTTGGCTTGTAGTGCCATGGGAATTCTGCCCAATTCTGCCCGTACAGCAGCAATACATGCCTTTTTGTTCACCCCAAGAGTAAACTTGCAAAACTTGGTATGAACGCTTTCAATTGGGAAACATTCATGAATATCTCAACAGCCCAAATTTCGGAATTATATAAACGAATTGGTTTGGCCACGCTATCAAAAATCTTTGTGTACATGTAGTGCTGTATAACTACCAGGCCTGATACATTAAAGCCTATAAGGAAGCAGATTACCGCCGTAAAACCGATGATAGCTTCAGCTGCTCTCAATGCAAAGCAAACACAAGCAGGATTGAACCCATGTGTTTACACTTTACTGTTATCATGTCAAAGTGGTATTACTTGACAACGGGCAGTCATTTGGAGTCTGAGACTGACAGCCGAACAAATATGCAAGGATCAAAATGAACAAACGCGCCAACTTTATACCACGTGGCCATCTTCTTATCTTGCTCTTGATTAATATGCGGTCTAGAAACGCACAATTGATTGGACAATCTAGACCTCGGGCTAAATAATCCAGCCCTCGGACTAAATCATCTAGTCCGCGGGTTAAATCATTCAGTCCGAGGATTGATTCAATCACTCCGAGGGTTAAATATTTAAGCCCGAGGGCTAAATCGTTCAGTCCGAGAGCTAAATATATATAACCTGAGGTTTAGGAAATGTATCACAATTGGTCAATTTAGCCCTAAGTGAATCGAATTAGACCTAGGGTTAAGTGCATTTAGTCCGCGGGCTAAATCATCTAGTCCGCGGGTTAAATCATCCATGCGGAGGGTTAAATCATTCAGTCCTTGACAGGATCAAATCAACCCGAGGGCTGAATCGTTTTGTCCGAGAACTAAATGAATGTAATCCGGGGTGTAGGAAATGTATTACAATTGGTCGATTTAACCCTAGGATTAGATCGATTTAGCCCTAGGATTAAATCGAATTAGTCCGAGGGCTATTTGTGAAATTTTGTCCACTAGCGCCAACCATATGCGTGCGACTGTGAGTCACCCACATTCATCCATAATCTATGTAGATATATTGTGACTTGTAGCCTTGATATAGTGTGCAATATAGACGGTAAAATTATCCCGACGAAGGGACCAACTTTTAGGGAGCCCACTAATATCAAGCTCATGAACGACCCATTAATAACTGATAGCGGACTTGTATGGTACGTCGTTGAGTGGTCGAATCGAGAAAAAAGTAGAGTAAAATAAGAGTGATCGCTGACTGGTTGGATCGTGTCCAAGGCAATGCTATAGATACTATCGGCCATATCGGCAGAAATACCATTCCGCAAGCAAAAAAAAAAAACTAAAACTTTCAAGGACCCAATGAAGCAAGAATTTGTTGCAATACGAGCGCCTAGTCCGTTTTCCAATATTCAACCGTCGTCCATTAAAGAATTCCTTCGTCCACAATCCACTTACCCGATTTATATAGCAACATTAGGACTAATGCTCGTGTTAGTAACTGGCCCTATGTTGCAAACCTTCAAACTAATTTCGTTATTTTTTCAGCAGCAAGTCCCCAAATATTATAATATTTATATATCACTCGTCGCGACATGAACGAAATATTGTTCAAAGCGACGTTCAAACCCATTCACTCACTCACTCACTCACTCACTCACTCACTCATTGCAAATATAATTATTACCAGGTGCTGGTTAAGGGATATAACTGCATGACCTGCTTGCCTATTGACCAACTTCCAATTGGGATTACTTTGGAAGATATATTCAACAAACACAAGCAGTTTATCAAGGAATGAGATATTTTCTTCCCCCACCACTCATACCGATATCCTAAAGTGCATAAAAGATCATGCAAAGCTAGATTTATAGCTGAATTCAGAAGTTGTACAGCCAAATTTATGTCCACTTTAGCTCTGCAAACAGTTGAGTCAATTTGGGGGAATTGCTGTGCTGCCATTTCGAGAAATCGGATATCGAATGCATGTGGATACTTTAGAAAGTCTCACGGAAGAACTAGGTGGCAAATGACACTTATCGCGTGCATCTACTTTAGATTTCTCGACTATCTGTGTCACTATTCCTTATCAGGACCTCATTAATAATATTGGTGTTCAATAAAACTGGTCAGTGTTATCTTAATATCAGAAGTGATAAGACTTTCTTTATGTCTAAAACCATATACCAATAGCGTATATGTGCGCCAATAGCGCAAATTGTGCACCGCATTTGGCGTATTTATATCTGTTCTTGTAGGAATACGCCTATATGCAGAAATTATCAAAAGGTAACCATTTGAAAGACCGGTCCCTATCATTTATCAAAGCCTACATATACGATCTCCTAGTACTTGTTTATCCTTAATATTAGCGACGCTGTGAAAGATATTTACATCCATTCACCGGATTCGAAGGAAACCTTTGATAGCCCAGAGGAAACATCATGTCCTCACCTATACCTCTACAAGGAAACCTTTGATAGCCCAGAGGAAACATCATGTCCTCACCTATACCTCTACAAGGAAACCTTTGATAGCCCAGAGGAAACATCATGTCCTCACCTATACCTCTACAAGGAAACCTTTGATAGCCCAGAGGAAACATCATGTCCTCACCTATACCTCTACAAGGAAACCTTTGATAGCCCAGAGGAAACATCATGTCCTCACCTATACCTCTACAAGGAAACCTTTGATAGCCCAGAGGAAACATCATGTCCTCACCTATACCTCTACAAGGAAACCTTTGATAGCCCAGAGGAAACATCATGTCCTCACCTATACCTCTACAAGGAAACCTTTGATAGCCCAGAGGAAACATCATGTCCTCACCTATACCTCTACAAGACATCATGTCCTCACCTATACCTCTACAAGACATCATGTCCTCACCTATACCTCTACAAGACATCATGTCCTCACCTATACCTCTACAAGAATTATCATGACCTTCTCTCACGTCGACCCTACAACAAGATGAACGATTACATTTCTTATATATTTGACTACACTTTTCTGGATAGTAACATTCCAAAAGGGCCTGCGTCTGGTAGCGTTTGCTTGGCCATGTGCAGACTAACGATTTTAATCAATGTCACAGAATATTTATGGAGAAACTTGTGAAACCAGCAAACGCCATTCAAAAATTTCTCAAATTCTGCTATAAATATCGAACACGGACGGCAAAATACGACTGTACCGTGAGAAAACTATGTCGCTACGATTCGTAACTTGTGTGTAATTCAGTTTAAACCGGGGCTAAGCGACGTTTGAATATGTACATCCACAATCAAAGCGTGACTGAGATAATCTGGATATAGTTAAACCGCCTTATGTTACAGAGAGTCAATAAAAAAAAATTGCTATATGAATGCACGTGTGGATAGTATCGGCGCAGCTCTTTGTCAAAGGATTACCTAATTTGAATTGTGTGCAACTCATGGATAAAATGTCATCATGGAAAGTCATTCGGGTTCACAAGAAGACATATCCGTTGGCCAATGACCTAAATTTAGTAGTATATTTAAAAATATATGAACGAAACAACAGTTAGCATTGTTCACAGCAGATATTTGGTACTGTTACCTGAAATCAATATTCCAGACCTAAAACGAAAAATAAAAAACTGCCCACCCGCTCCACTTTGATCTACCGGGTGATACAGGAATTGCATTTAATGAGACTTATGTCCAGCCATGTTTTATCCTGCCTACACTGAAACAGTATTTCTGGTCAAATTCTGAGAAATGACTCAAAATGTCTCTGGGTCCAGGGTCTGAAATACAGTATCTGAGTCTGACTGGCTTGTGTCAAGAAATAATGTCATGGCCATTCTATCCTGTATTGAAAGCATGGGCTGATAAAATGAATTACAATATTTAACTGATTAATTTGCTTATTTCAACCCTGAAAAAATTGGGGCTTTGCATGGTACAGAGCACAGGCCCGCAAAGAGTTTTGGGGGGTGTGGACGGTGGTATTAGGGTGAAGTGTCGAAATATGGGGTCTCTATATATAACCCCATGCTTTATATAAATCCACATCAAGGTGTGAAACGCACTTTGGGTGAATCGAGAAATAAACGGTTTACCGCCAAACAAAATACATCAGCATATTCTACAAGTATCACTTTATATATTCCCGTCGTCAAATTAGTAAATTTGTGCAATTTTTTACCTTTGCCGGGCGATTCAAAATCCAACGTAACTGTCCATCCATCTAGGAACAGTGAGATTATGGCGGGTTTCGTTCTCAATTCTGATTGGTCAGTCGCGACACACCTACGGCAAGAGAGGTCACGCACTGATCAGCACACTTCACCCTAATACCACCGCACACACCCCCGAAAACTCTTGTTTTGCGGGCCTGTGGTACAGAGCAACTTCACGATGTCAAGGTTTCTTTTTGAGCCAAAGGTCAAAACTTGATCATCCTGCATAGCAGGCCGCACTCTTCGCCTTCACTGTTTGCAACAGTTACCTGGCTTGTTGCATGGTAGATGAATGCATATATTTCCAATAAAAAATAAAAATTAATGAAATAATATTATTTTTTCATCGAATCGATTTGTTTCAAATATTTTTCCTTCGCATTTCTTAACTTTCATAATTTATTCATAATGTAAATATGCATACCACCAAATATTCCACAAGCCAAACAACTGTGGTGATTTCGAATCTGTTGTCATGGTCGCGACAAAGTAGAAAGAGAATTAAAGTTTAATGTCGCGTTCAGCAATATTTCAGCTATATAGCGACGATCAAAATTCTAAGTATTCTAACAAAATAAGTCAAGAACCCAGCAATGTAGAAGTAATCAACACAAAACATCAAAAGACATGCACATATATTAAAACTTTAGCAACAAACCAATTTCATTCAAATAACCTAAAATACAGTCTTTCGCGCGGTAAAGTGATCTAAATGGTCAATATAATAGAATGTTGCTCTGCTGATTGGTAAAAAATAGTCACATTCCCATGTGTACCAGGGGTATCTAGGATACAGATTTGTACCACAGTCGAAAATGAACGATTTTCAGCATATCGATGACATGTATGGTTACTGGTGTCCAGTCGTTTTTTGATGGAGAGATATCGTACTATATTGTCACCAAATGTAGGGTTGTTATCCAGATGTCCCACAGATTAGTTTCATATAAACTAGAATGAAAGTAACTCCGAAAAGTGAAGTCATTGTGATATTCTATATTTCGGTAAAGGTTATACCATCGTCAGGAATATCAACGACGATTCCTGACGATGGTATAACCTTTACCGAAATATAGAATATCACAATGACTTCACTTTTCGGAGTTACTTTCATTCTAGTAGGGTTGTTACTATTTCAAGTTAACAAAATTTTTAAACATTTTTGTGACGAGAGGTGTTTTTAGGTGTTGGTTGACAGTCCATGGTAGGTATCAGCATCGAATTATAGTGCGAGGGAATGAGCACAAAATGAACACGTGGGAACTTACTACCTGCCTCATGTATCACCGACTCATTCATCATAGTTTATTCTCTGTCTGTCTGATATTACGACAGTCCATGGTATCATCATCGGACCGATCGGCAGTCCATGGTAGGTCAAAATACGGTCAGTCCGAACTGACGTGAACCGTGTAACCTTGGCCAATGATTCGCCAAATGGACTGTTGCCAAGACAAATGGTAGCTACCACACTGTTATAAATTACCGTTGTTTCACAGTAAATGTATGTTGGAGTTTACAGTACTTTCAATCGTAAACACATTAATCTGTAAATTGAACTGTGATATTTAAGTTGACATCGACTGCAATGGGTAAACTGCGCACACACGGAACATAAAACTCTTGTTTTCTCTGAAAGGAGGTTGATATCTTTGCACCGAAACGCTCATGCAGTTGCAGGAAACATCCGACACTTGCGTTGTACGATACAACATTCAGAGCATTATCAGAACACGCGCTGGGACGGACGCAGCGGCTAAATTTAACTTTCGGTCTACAGTACGGAATGGTTTTGGTTTTGTCCATCTTCACATTTCAAGCTATATACTACGCTAACGTTCCGTCATTTAGTGTTCGACTTGCATATGCGAAGATGGGTTTTATCTGACTTGGAGTTGCATCCTACTATTCGTGTAATAATTGCACAGATTCGTTCGTGATTATATTTACGAAGCTTGTGGTGATCGCATTTGTAAACACCATTTCGGCCTTCCAGTGATCTACGTTGCCGCGGAACCGATAATTGTAGACAATGGTGTCACATAATTCTATTGTTTAAAGAATGTTAAAACAACGGTAATTGTAAATTACAGGGCTACCCAAATTTTACAGTTGAATGCCTGTCAATAAACGGTAATTATAAAATACGGTGCAACATTTTACAGTTCAATGCCTGTTAAAAAACGGTAATTGTAAAATACGGTGCAACGTAATTTTACAGTTGAATGTACTGGCACCTTTTCTGCCAGTACATTTAACTGTGAATTTACGGTGTGATTTATAACAGTGCATGGACTGTCGACATATCTGATATACAATCGTATGTTGCCTCATTATAACATTGCAGCTGTTATCCGGCTGCAATGTGAAGTGATCGGATGACACATGGACTGGTGCATTCACCTAAAATCATACTTGTCGATTCAGTAGGGTGACAATCCACCAAGCTCTCTTCAAGTGAAAGTATACCCTCCAGTGTCACCGTGTTGTTGCAATTATTAATTACATCCTGCTATAATTATTATTTCTGTGCTATTATTAATGCAAGTCAAAGTATCCTTCAGCCCTCTCATATTATTGCAATTGAAAGTATCTGTCAGTCTTCATTTATTAAGAATGCAAGTGAAATTATCGTATTTCAGAGAAAATTGTGTCGTTTTGAGTGGTTAAATAATTAGCCTAGCATGCCTAATGTACAAGACCGTTCCGAAGTCACACTTGACCAGTTGGCATATCGATTAAAGAATGCGTGTACTATACTGACAGGCAACACCTGTGGATACCAAGAGACTATTCGGCGGCAAAGTTATTCCACAATGATTATACCTTACTTTTGCGTTGCTGATTCTGTTATATTCGTGAAAGCACAGAGAAAAAACTTCCAAATACCACCCTGTATACCCATGCATTTACTGGTATCGTTCAGTCCTCTCATAGGTTTAATGCAAGCGAAAGTATATCCTTCAATCCTCTTATATTGTTAATGTTAATGAAAGTATATTCTTAGTCCTCTCATATTGTTAATACAAGTGAAAGTATATCCTTCAGTTGCTTCATTTATTGTTATTGCAAGATAAATTATCCTTTAGTCCTCTTATTATTTATGTGAGCGGGTATCGCAGCACAACATGATATGTATCGTAAAGTATACGGTATGTTCGGCCTACTTTAAATTTCTATTTATTTCATATTAACCCTACCTGGCCTGGGAGGGGGGGACGAAATGGCCCCCCTACCAAACTTTCTGCGCTATCTCCGGAACGACAAAAAGTGGAGAGCTGAAACTCCGTGACGTTATAGTTTATCATATTGGGGTCATTTCTGCTTTTCCGCGATGAGAAGCGGGCAAAAACTATTTTATTTCACATCACATTAATATTTACTAATTTATCATGCAGTTTTTGCGGAAAAATTGCATAAATAAAAAATTCGGAAAATCTGACTGAAAAATCGACCAAAAAATGTCGTTTTTGAAACTGTGACGTCATCAAAGCGGCCATCTTGAATTTGTTGTTTACATTTTCTGATAGAGCTTGACCCAAGGGTTTAGTTCGGTGAGTTTCAGCCCCCTAGCTTAAGGGGTAAGAAGAATAATGGGGGAGGGGGGAGGGGCATTTCGCCCCTCCCCCAAGGCCACAACAGGTTCCAAAAAGCCCAGGACAGATAGGGTTAAATAGATATACTTCAACAATGGTTAAATATACTTTGACAATGGTTAAACGGTCGGATCGTGTCAACCTTGTTCAGCATAAACAATACAACTTTAGAGAAAAGCGGGCCTATTTTGCAAAACAACTGCATAAACTTTTTACAACGGTTATACCACTTTACTTCAAGACTACGTTTGCAACTGCTCTCTTTGCTGTAACCGAAATGTGGGTGAAGGAATGTAGGCCAAAACTGTTTACCCATCACAAGAAGGAGCAGTATTAGTACGCGCGATCCTGTTACACAGTTTATAATCTGCTAGGGAACTGTAAACAATTACAAGTATGATATTTAGGCCGGATGAGCGAAGTTGTCTGCTGTTCTATTTCATGCAGAAAAAGTCAGTATAAAACATATGAGAATAAGTCTAATTCCTGCGAATGTCTATTGTTATATATATCATTCGATATAACCAGGCGATGGGTATTTGTTTCAGGTGCTTGCACGACCCCCACCTATCCTCCCTTCACACACTTCTACCAAATAAAATGAGCATTTAAAACCAATTGTATATATATAGTTGCAGCTTCCACGGCTGACGAATTTCTCATATGAATTGTTTAAACAAAAGTTTCAATTGAATTTTAAATTGGAATTTGAAAGTGAATCTTTAAACCGAAGTTAAAATTTTAGTTCGAATTCTAATATAAATTATCAAATCTTAATATTAAAAATTTCTCAATGAAAATTTCAATTTCAATTTGATATGGAGATGTTCCGATACTAAATCGACACTCCTCAAATCGGTCTGAAATTGATCCCGACATGGGGACGGATTTCATGTAACCTGATTTATTGTGCAGCAGATCATTTTTACAATGCATTCATTTCAAAGTGAAATTAACGTTATGCAACATGAACTACATGGCTGTGACCAAGACTTAAAACTACATGTGCTTGGTATAAATAGCTGGACCAGATTAAATTCCCATATTAATTCTAACATGCCACATCTAAACGCAGACATTTCTAGGCTTTGGTGTAAGATCTTTAAAAGGAAAGGTAATAAACGGTACCGGACAAAAGACTGACAACAAAACTTCCTTCGTTAGTTATTTTTCGTGTGACTTACACCAAATCGTTGCTATACAATTCATTTTATTTTCACTTGGTTCCTTAACCGATGTTGGTTTTTTGCTCCTATCTTCGGAACGACAAAAAATTGAGAGCTGAAACTTCGTGACTTTTTATATTATCATATTGGGGTCATTTTTAGCCTATTTGCATGACCCCTCGAGCAGAGGATCATGGGTAAATTCAAAATGGCGGCAATGTGGGCTACCAGAAAAGTGATGTTTTCGTTATATTTCTTCAAAATTGTTGCTTTTCTGTATGGAAAAGTGGGTAAAATCTATTTTATTTCATATCAGATTATTATTTAATAATTTATCAAGCAGTTTTTGCAAAGAAAAAGCAAAAATAAAAAAATCGAAAATTCTGACCAAAAAGTGGTCCAAAAATGCTCTTTTTGAAAATGACGTGACAGTGACGTCATCATGGCGGCCCTCTTGGATTTCTTTACATTTTCGTGTAGAGCTTGACCCAATGATATAGTATGGTAAGTTTCAACCCCCTAGAGTCCCTTAGTGATAGCGAAAATATTTAGGGGGAAACACTTCCCCCCCAGGCTGCGGTACACCCCAAATCGTCCAGGCCAGATAGGGTTAACCAGATGCCGCTTATACTGTGACAGTGAAGGCGGAGTGAAGTCTGCCAAGCCATGCATATTCATGAAGGTCGATCTACTTTTGACAGCCATTGTGCGATTAGATAGTAGCATGGAGACTACTATAAGAGTAGTCTCCATGATAGTAGTAAGGTATCTCAGAAATCACTTCCTGAGTTTACTCTGCGAAATATAAACATAAGCATACATTTATATGTACCTGAGAAAATTAGCTTGGAACAGATTCTTATCACAAATTTAAGAAGGAAATATATGCTCAAATGCCTCAAACTTCCAAGTTTATAATTACCTTTCTCCATAGTCATTCAGTATGGTAACGATACAGTGTCAATTTATCATCTCTGCGGTGTATAGCTCTATACCATTTTCTATGTTATAAGAGCTTTGTCAGTCTCCACACTACATGCCATGTGTGTGTTCTGATTGAATGGCGAGTGAAACTTCTCCATTCTGAAGAGGGACAAAAGCCGACAGTGACTCCTCGTGTTGACACACACACCCTGGTTTATTTGCTAACTACAGTCAACACGACAGCTTCTCCGTATCTGTTAGATTAATTGACGTATGACATATCCAAGAAGAACCTGGCGAAATAGGTCCCTAGTGTATCCAGGGCATTTCCCCGGTGGCTTTTTTCCAGTGGCCCTTTTCTCCAGTGGCCCTTTTCCCCAGTGACATTTTTCCCACCCAATATTATTGATGAGCAATGTGAGTAAGTGGATACCTTAGGGGCAGACGACGTGGCGCGTACCACAACGGAGGTCGAGTTCAGAGTTCAAACGTCACTGTGGCTTAAAAACCAGGAAAATCATTGATCATTAACAGTTTTCTATCAACAGTTCCAATTTTTGGTGAATAGATACCCTAGGCGGAGACAACGTGTCGCATTCCACATGTAGGTCGAGGTCAGTGGTCAAAGGTCACTGTGGCCAAACAATGAGGAAATTATTGAAAATTGCAAAAAAAATTGTGAGCCGATTCAATAGCAAAATCGAAGTCATGGTCAAGGTCCCCTATATTGAAGTTCCTTGGGCTATAGAAAATAGGCCAGGAACTCACACTTGGGGGGGGGGGGGGCGGAAAGTGCCCCCGCCCCCTATATATTTTCGCTATCACCATGGCTAGAGGGATGAAACTTACTACACTATATCTTTCGGTAAAAAAAATGTCAAAAAATCCAAGATGGCCACCATGATGGCGACACTGTGACGTCATTTAAAAAAAACCCCTCATTTTTAGACGACTTTTCGATCAGAATTTTATATTTTTGTTTTTTTCTTCGGAAAAACTGCATGATAAAATAGTAAATAATAATCTAATATGAAATAAAATAGGTTTTACCCACTTTTGCAAACAGAAAAGCAAAATTTTTGAAGAAATATGACGAAAACATCTTTTCTGGTACCCCACATGGCCATCATTTTGAATTTACCCATGATCCTCCTCTCGCGGGTCACGCAAATAGGCTCAAAATGACCACAATGTGATTATCTAAAAAGTCGTGGAGTTTGAACTCTCATTTTTTTTGTCGTTCAGGAGATAAAAGCAAAACACCAACAGGAGGGGCGGGAAGTGCCCCCCACCTCCTCCCCGGCCAGGTAGGGTTAAAGTTATCACTTCTTTTATTGTCACACGCATATAGGCCTACTGGTCATTCCTTCATGTAAGGTATCACGGCAGATCACTGTAATCATGTCATTCATTTCCAATGTTTCTGTGGAATTTGTTGCCGGGTCACAAATGTTAGTTTAATATTTCTTATCAATGTCATAGTAGATCATACTTGAAAGGGCACCTTGAGTTGAGCCCCTTTAGTGATTGTTATTTCCAGTTAGTCTTCTGAAGTTTGTCGCCTCATGCAGTTTGATTTCCCTCCCATTTTCCCTGATTCGGATAGGTAAGTTTCACCTCGTCCATTTCACTCTGCAAAGAACAACAGCATATCAAGTTGCGCCCCTTAGTTGGAATGTCATTTATAATTCGAACTTCATTTTTAGCAACATCAGATGTCATTTAGGGATCTCTCTCCCATTTTTTTTAGAAGGCAACCATATTGAGTAGTCTCCCTTGGATAAATATAACGTCATTCTCTAAGAGGAACACTAAAAATTGGTCATGTCACATGTAGCACTTTGATACTCTACATCGAGCTGTTTCCCTTAGTTTCCCTTGCGAGAAATCTATTACATGCAGTTCCACCACTTAGGTACACAGATCCCATTTTCGGTTCAGAGAGAAAAGCCATATTGAGTAGCCCCCTTGGTTCTGCAGATAAAATCTTGTTTGCGAACATTCACTGAATGTTGAATTTATAGTCCTGTCAGATATGCGAGTTTGCTTTACCTTTCATTTTGTGTCTTTTGAATATTAATTTTTATACATCAGATAATTTCAGTCTACCTCTCTTATTTCACTCCAGCGAAACATACTCGACTGTGAGTTATTTCCCTTACGTAGGTTTCCTCAGTAATATTCTCTCCTTCGAAACTTTTTAGCTTTGTCAGATATGACAGTTTGGGATTTCGCTCCAATTTTCCTTCGCGACAGACACGCCATATTGTCTCACTTGGATAGATAAAATATCATTTCCTCACGATTCGCTCTTTAATTTAGTCATGTCAGATATGCCAGTTTGACATTTCTCTACAATTTTCCTTCTCGACAGATAAGCCATTGAGTCACGCCTCTCCCCCCTCCCTTGGGTTCGATAAGATATCATTACCCAAGATTCACTCTTGAATTTTAGTCGCGTCAAATACGAATGGTATTTCGCTCCCATTTTCCATGGATAGAGAAAAGCCAAATTAAGTAGTGTAGATAAAATCTCGTTGCCGAAAATTCACCAAGTTTTGAATCTATAGTTATGTCCGACATGTCCCAATGCTTCGAGACAGACACGTCATATTGAGTCGTCCCCGTTCGATGTTTCTCCAATATTAACTCTTCAATTTTAGTCATGTCGCATACGCCAGTTTGGTATTTCGCTCCCAATTTTCCTTCTTGAAAGACAAGCCGTATTGAGTTGTCCCCCTTGGGTAGATAAAATATCATTTCCGCAAGATTCACTCTTCAATGTTCAGGCATGTCAGATATGCCAGTTTGGTATTTGGCTCCAATTTTCCTTTGCGACGGACAAGCCAATTTGAGTTGTCCCCATGGTTAGATAAAACCTTGTTTCCAAAGATTGAATTCATAGTCATTTCAGACATGTCAGCTTTGAATGTCTGCCCGAATGCTCCGAGACAGAAAGCCATATTCGATAATATTTGCCCAAGATTCACGCTTCAAGTTTTAGTCATGCCAGACTGGGCATTTCGCTTCAATTTTTCCTCGCGACAGACATTTGGTTAGTTATGTTGAGTCATATTTATGTCTAATACGGCTTATGCCGGTGCTAGGGGGCCGTATGGTCATATCATCCAAGTTGCCACATGAACAGGTACAATAAAAGCGTACCTGAGATACAACGCATATCACGAATCGTTAGATTCTTGGTTTTGCTTTAGAATAGGTTAACCGGAAGACTATACTGTGAAGTCATGTGGCTCTGTCAGTATGTCAGCACCTCTACCCACTTCCTTTATATGTGTTGTAATCCCGCTTGGGTAGAAAAAAATCATTTCTCCGAGATTCACTCTTCAATTTTTAGTCATGTCAGATATGCCAGTTTGATATTCCGCTCTCGTGACAGACAAGCCATATTGAGTCGTCCCGATTGGGTAGATAAAATATCAGTTCCACAAGATTCACTCTTGAATTATAGTCATGTCACGTGTGCCAGTTTGGAATTGAGCTCTAATTTTTCTTCGCGACAGACAAGCCATTTTCTAAGTCACCCGGCTTAGGTAGATAAAGTATCATGTTCCCAAGATTCACTATTGCATTTTTATTCATGTCAGATATGCAAGTTCGGTATTTCGCTCCCACTTTTTATTCAGCGAGAAAACTCATATTGAATAGTCATCCTTGGGTCTACAGATAAAATCGTGGATTCACGGGGTGTTGAATTTCTAGTCGTGTCAGATATTCCCATTAGATTTCGTCTTTTGCGACTTTTGAATATTATAGTTATACATCAGAAAAATAAGTTAATTCTGCCTCTCCTATTTTCCCTTGCGAAGCATACATGAGAGTGAGTTGTCCCCTTGCGTAGATGTTCTCTGTAATATTCTTTCCTTTGAAATTTTTAGCCATGTCAGATACGCAAGTTTTATATTGCGTTCAAATTTTCCTTCGCGACAGTCAAACCATATTGAGTCACCCCTTGGGTAGATAAAATATCACTTCGCCTAGATTCACTCTTACATGTTTAGTCATGTCTGATATGCTAGTTTGGTATTTCGCTCTCAGTTTCCTTCTTGACAGAAAAGCCGTATTTCACTGAATAACCACCTTAATTTATACTTTGTGCATGCACATGTTTTACCAAGAAGAACTATAAGTGCTTGCCAGTTTGATCATTTCCTCAACCTCATTTTCGCGATTGTTCAGTCATTTGATTGATAGTGGGGTTAAAATATCTAATTCTGTGTAAACATTATGTGCTTGTTCAAACTACGATAACTATATGAATACTTGAACTGTCGATGTCACAGCGAAATAGCTCACCAATTACCAATATACGAGTTGTCAGAGCCTTTCCATCGTAGCTCTCGTAGATTTGTATCTAATACCGCTTATGCCGGTGCCGTGTGGTCATATCATCCAAGTTGCCACATGAACAGGTACAATAAAAGCGTACCTCAGATACAACACATATCATGAATCGTTAGATTCCTGGTATGTGCTTTAGAATAAGTTAACCGGAAGCCTATGAAGTAGGACTCGGTCCGGGAGAAGATGCGGCAGGCTTACCTGTATATTAGCTCTTCCAAATCCCTCCGGCGGAGTAGTACATCTTTACAGTACGGCTGAGTGTGGTTGACCGGGCAGATTCTTAGCATGCTCTTTCCGATCTCCCTTTGTCAGCCTTCTAGCTTTTCATTGGCTGAGGGTCTCCGGGACTTCTCGGCCATATTCGCTGGTTCAACATGATCTCAGCGGACCTAGTTCAACCACTACCACACCCTTCCCCCTCCTGATTTTTGGGGTGGGTTTTCTCCATCCTTCCAGCCTTTTTTATCGTCTTCTTTTATATCCAGCCCTAGCCCTACCCTAACTGTCCCTAACTTCAAAATATGTTGCTAAAAACTCCCGGATATTCCTAAACCTTATGCTACACTTAAAATGGTGCAGTTCCCATTACTCCAGCATTTCTGCCTAGCATGGTCTGCACCTAAAAATAAGCTATGTCAGCTTCAAAAATGCTGACACTAAAACTTCCCTATCTCTGCACTTAAAATGGTGCACTCTATCAAACACGCTAAACTTGTAATTCACAGATTCAGAGAAATACTCTACTTCCCTTTCTTTCTAAACTTCAACTTCAGTCTGTTAGCAGACCGCGAGGCTACCTAACACCCCCCTACCCTAACCTTTTCAGTCAACCTTGTCAGGTTTTGACTTCGCTATTCCCCGCTAGCCCCCAAATTCTCTTCCCCCCACCGGGGCATGCCTACTAGCCACCCCAGTGGAAAATCCAAGAGCTACCCATACAAATTAACCTTAAAATATGACCCCCAAGGCCTACCGGCCTTATCCCAAATTTCCTTCCCTCCACCGGGGCATGCCTACTAGCCGCCCCAGTGGAAAATCCAAGAGCTACCCATAAAAATTAATCTTAAGATATGAACCCCAAGGCCTACCAGCCTTATCCCCTCCCTCCCAAAATTCAGCTGGCTCGCCAGCCATTTAGCCTGGAGCCAGCCACATACGCTGAGCACGGAGCCGACAAGTCACCCAACCCACCAATTCTTTAAGATCCTTCAACGGCCTTTCAAATGTTTAGGCCTAGAATTGGCACCTACCAATAAAAAGGACTACGTAATCCTGAAGGGCGACCAAAAAAAAGAGAGAAACTTTAAAGCTTTAGTTCCTGTAAATCTCCTTAATTTATTTTCAGCTATTATAGAAAGCTGAGGCTGATATCAATAGCCATAACAGGCACTAAGTGTCTCCCCTTTTGTACTCAGCGTGTGTGAATAAAACAACCTATAAAATATTCACAAGAATGTGAGGCCTAAGAGGGGGAACTGCCTACCAGCTTTCTCCCTCCCAAAGGCCCCCATTTTCAAAAAATCACCCCCCTCCCCATCTGTTTTCCCCTGGGATGAGTCCTGAGAAATAGATGTGAGGCCCCAGAGGGAAGACCGCCTACCAGCGTCCCCCCGCCCAGGACCCCCATCCCAAGACCCATCTCAATTCTGTATTCCCCTGGAGTGTCAAGCCCGTCTTCCGGAGACCACCCGGCGCAACGCCCTATGCCGAAAGATGATAGAATCGGCAGGCGTTCCGCCGGGTTATCTCCGCGACTAGCCGGGGTGGGAGATTTTTCACCCCGGCAATCCATTGAACAACGGGCCAAACACCCCAGGGGGTGTTGATGCGTGGAAATCCTGGAGGAGACTGGTACGGCGCGTCCGACTCTACCAGCAACCGATCCATGGCCAGGCCCTGAGCAGCAGCCCTGGTGTCCCCGCAGTTCATGGCCCGGGCGCTCACCCGAAATATTGCATTTGGGAAGCGCCCAAGACAAGACTCGAGGGCAGCAGGGCTCCCCAGGAAGCAATGTACATGAACCGGGTGCGTAGCCAGCAGTGTCTCCCCCAGGATCCCCAAGAGATCATTGAGGGCCATGGTCCGCCCTTCTCCGTCCCGGCACCCACCCCTCCGGGTATTTTCCCGGCAGTGAATGACGACCGGGAGGTTAAGCTGGAGCGCCAGTGGCAGGGTTTCCTTCAAGAAATTGGCCTGACACCGGCGCTCCACGGCAGACTCATGGTCCTCATAATCTAGACCGACTTCCCCCAGACCAACACATCCTGGGGACCGCAGGAATTGTCGAAGCCTTTCCTTCGTTCCCTGGTCCACAGGACGGCTGGCCTGGTGAGGGTGAAGTCCATAAGTGGTGTGCACCCTTGAGTCCCCGAGGAGCGCGGTCATGGATTTGGATTTCCAGCTCCCCGTGAAGACAAGATTGCACACCACATGCTGCATTACCACTGGAGTTCGTAACAGGTGTACTGTCCCAACCTCGTCCCCGATGGCCTCCGAGGTATACTTACCATGGAGACGACCGAGGACGACATCCAGGTGGCAATGCGAGTCCACCAACCTCGGAGGCGGATGGGCCTGAGCAACCCATAAAGGGTTGTCCAGACCCGAGGAGTCCATTGGCCTTTCTAGCCGCTGGAACTCCTCCCTTAGATGGACTGGCAGAATGGCCAGTAATCTGGCCAGTATTCGCCAGTCCATCAAAGCACCCACCGAGGTCGGGGGACTCAACAAATATTCCCCTGGCTCCGTCCCGCAAGCCATATCAAACCCCATCATTATAGTTTGCCGGGTGACTGCGGGACGAAGACAGGGGTCTTCTGGATACAGCCTGTGGGCCCGGACATACCCCAATAATTCTGGGTATGTCCGGACCCCCAGGATTGGCATTAGAGTATGGAGGAATCCATGAAAGAGGGCCACCCAGTTCCACCAACGAGTGTCCGTGAGGGCCCATTCTTCCATGGATTCATGTCCAGGATCCAGCCCGTGTTTTAACGCAAAACACAGAACAGGCCGATGGAGGCACTGCCGAATCCGAGGCTAGCGGAGGGTACACAGCTTGCCAGCGTTCCCCTCCAAACCCCGGACCCGCCCATGCCTCCACCGTCACTGCCCTACCCCTGCCTACACCTATCCCTCCCATGGCCCCTTCTAATTCTCCAAGTATTCCCCTCCCCCTACCTACTCCTATCCCTCCCACTGCTCCTTCTAATTCCCCAAGTGTTCCCCTCCCCCTACCTACTCCTATCCCTCCCACTGCTCCCACTGGTTCTACCAACGACGGCCTCCCCGGAGGCATAGCCTTCCCCGGAATTAATTTCTCCCCCCAGTCCGAAAAATCCCAATCCCCCTCCCCACTCGATTCTTCCCCACTTAATTCATCCCCCGTCCCTAAATTTGATAAACCAGTCGCCCAGGACCCAGCCGTACTAGCCGTACTATCCCCCCCACCCACTGATTTTGCACTATACCACACTTCATCTGCCGAAATTTCCCCCCTTAAATCCACCCCCTTATCCCCCTTCTTCCCCGGTTTAATGACAAAAATTTCCCTGAACATAATGGCCTTTTATCCTTTTTTTCGTTTCTGAAAATCAAAGAAAAAAAACAAAATGTCTCACACCACAACATCAAAAGCAACTCAAACCTAATTACACACCGACAAAACCCGACATCCAACCACTCAAACCAAACAACTTGGGCGCCCAAGACAAAGACTTCACAAATGACAATCTATACAACATCACGAACAATAACGTCACCAATCACAATCTATACGACAAATATGGCATCACCAATGACATATCTTGCACAACAACAAGACATCACAACTTCACTTGCCCTATTTCCTCTAACCTACTCCACTTCTTCACTGGAAGCAGGCTACACATAATTTTTTTCCATTATTAGTTATGCACCTTCCCAATTTTATTTTGACTTGTGCAAGTGACCCAGGATGCACCTAGGACCTTTTGGACAAGTCTGCTCACTTCTCTGACATAGCATAGCATGATTATTCTTTTCCTCTGGAATCAACATCAAATTCTAGCACGACCCTAGACATCACCATCTAGGAGCAGTCATATGCCGACAAAAACTGGGGTTTTCGAACCCTCCGACCCCCTCGTGTAACACGAGGTTCTATCATCGGTTGAACCGAAGAAGTAGCCTCGTGCGCCTTTGCCGGTCGCGGTTTCTTAGCTTCTCGCGGTTCCGCGAACAACAAGTCCAAGTTCCAATCCGGAACTTCGTCTGTCAAACCGAGAGGAACGGGATCGCCCACGACACAAGGGGCATGCAGAACAGGTTGTGCGCCCTCCCCAGGGGAAGACTCCACTGATACCCGATCTGGTACTCGTCCTTGTCCAGACTTTCCCGTGTCAGCGGTGAATTCCCCCGAAGAAAGTTTCACGGATTCTGAACTTGGTACGCGTCCTGATCCAGACTTTCCCGCGTCGGACGCCCTAGCTAAACTCAGTAAAGCATGACGTCTCCGTCGTACCCATAGAGGGATGTCCCTGTCGTGGCATTGACGTAATACATCATGATGCCACACATGGGACTTCCTCCTGCTCCCCACCCGGTACAGACATGGGGATAACACCTTACTCACGACAAAGGGGCCCGCAAAGATCGGTCGCAATTTCTTGCTCTGTCCAACTTTGACGGCCAAGTCCCTACGATAAACCAAGTCCCCCACCTTATAGGTCCGGGACTGGATTTTCAGATCATAGATACGCTTTTGTCTACTTTGAGTAATCCCGATCTGTTCTCGGGCCAGGCGACGCACTTCCTCCATATGTTTCAAGAGGTCTACTAAGTAAGCATCCCCCGTGATCTTTTGCAGGTTAACCTCTGCTACTCCCAATAGAACGTCCACTGGCAGAATGACTTCCCTCCCCAACATCAACATGTTGGGAGAGAAACCGATATCGCGATTCGGCATAGACCGAATAGCCATTCCGATTAAAGGGAGGTGTTTATCCCAATCCATCTGCCTATTCTCCAGGTAACAACGAATCACCTGGAGCAAAAGACGATTATACCGTTCCACCTGACCATTGGAACAGGGGACGTAAGGGGTACTTCGAGATTTCGTGACTTCAAAAACTTTGCAAAATTCAGAGAACAGGTTACCGACAAAGTTCCTGCCTTGATCGGTATGCACTTGCAATGGTACTCCAGACCGTACTATGAACCCCTCAAGAAATGCCCTCGCGACACTTTCCGCCGATTGCTCAGGAAGGGGGCAAATCTCCAGCCATTTAGTAAACTGGTCAATCATCATTAGGATGTAGCCATTTCCCCCTTCTGAAGTCACCAGCGGGCCCTAGATGTCCAGATGGACCCGCTCCATTGGTGCTCCTGCATGTTAAGAGCCCAAAGCCCCTTTAGGGTTCACTTTCGGTTTCTTGTTGGTGTTGCAAGTAGCACATGTCCGAACATACAGCTCTACGTCCCGAGTCAAATTAGGCCAAAAGAAAGAACGTTTTGTCAAAGCCAACGTCTTATCGCGGCCCAATGACCCCCAGTCTTTGTGTCATGCACTAAGCGCAACACTTCAGAACGTAGCTCTGACGGTACTACTAACTTCAGCTTGGAAGTCACTCCATAGTCCCACTGATAATACAAAACTCCATCTTTCAGTCTCAGGCATGAACGACATAGCCACAAATGCTTTGTCACTGGACTGCACATAAATACTCGTGATGGAGTTTGTCCGGTTTCCACATGATCAATCACGGGACGAAGCTGTACGTCCTTCAACTGTTTCTCCCTCATTTCAGATGGGGAGAATAATTCAGAGATGACGTCCAGCGACCCAGGATCTGGATCTGGACTGCACATAAATACTCGTGATGGAGTTTGTCCGGTTTCCACATGATCAATCACGGGACGAAGCTGTACGTCCTTCAACTGTCTCTCCCTCATTTCAGATGGGGAGAATAATTCAGAGATGACGTCCAGCGACCCAGGATCTGGATCTGGGTCAGCCTGGTCATCCAGATCGACGAACAAAGCCCGTACCGCAATTGCTGCCGTACCAGTGGTGGCCAAAGGGATCACATCATCCACATCCTCTGTGAAACGACCCCACTGGTTATGGGCTCTCAGACAGAATTTACATCCCCCACAAGGAAGGAATTCTGGTTGGCTTCCCGCCACATAGCAGTTACATGCGGGTAAGCAGTCTGGGATACGCGACAATCCATCGGCATTCCCATGAGCAACCCCAGCCCTATGTTGGATACTCATGTCGTACTGGCTGAGTTCCTCCAGCCAGCTAGCCAACTGGCCTTCAATCTGGCGGAACCGGGTCAGCCATACCAAGCTATTGTGGTCCGTACGAATCAGAAAAGGCTTACCCAGCAAATGGTGCCTAAAAGTCCGGGTAAAAGTTACGACCGCTAAAAGTTCTTTACGGGTCGTACAATACCGGCGCTGCGTTGGGGCCAGGTTTCGACTGGCGTACGCTATCGTGCGCTCAACACCACTCTGTACCTGCACAAGTTCTGCTCCTATCGCGGTATCAGAAGCATCGGTGTCCAAGATGAACGGATCATCCACCGTAGGGATGGCCAACATCTGCGCCCCAATCACGGCCTCCTTAAGTCCCTCGAATACCTGTTGATGTCGGCCCTCCCAGCTGAAATGAGCCTTGGGCTTCGTCAAGTCATACAGGCACCCCGCTATCTTTGCAAAATTGGCTACAAAATCACGATGATAGTTTACAAACCCCAGAAATGCCTGGAGTTCTGTACGGTCTGTAGGCACCGGCCATGCACGCACGGCACTGATTTTGCTGTCTGTAACTGCAATTCCTGCCCTGCTGACTGTTTTTTCCGACCCCGGAAGCGCTGTAACACAAGACGCAGATTTGCCAACACTCGATCAAAAGTCCGACCCACCACCACCACATCATCCAGGTAGGCAAGCACTTTCATCCGGACATGCTCGAAAAGCCCATACTTGGTGATGAACGCGGTCTTATGGCGATCAACTGGGTCGATCGAGATCTGCCAGTACCCCGCCGCCAGGTCTAGCGTGCAAAAATACTCGGCCCCATCTAGCGCATCCAAACAGTCGTCAATTAACGACAATGGGAAGGCGTCTTTTATCGTAATATCATTTAGGGCTCTAAAATCAATGCAATACCTTACTGACCCGTCCTTCTCCCTGATCAAAACCGGGGCGGAAGCCCAATTTGATTTGGAAGGTTGGATGACGCCTACATCCAACATCGCCTGCAGATGTCTTCCCTCCTCCCCTTCAAATCCGCGAGGCGTCCGTCTCAACCGCTGACGGATAGGACGAGCGTCCGTGGTCTCAATATGATGTACAGTGTCAGTGAAATGACATAGATCTAGGTCACCTGTGGAGAACCGGTCTTGATACTCCACCAGGGCCTCTATCACTTTCACTGCTTGTTCCTCGGTTAATCCCTCACAGGATGCCTTGTACAAGGGTACCAGATGTTCTGGTAGGGAATCTGTCATAGGAGCACTATTTACTTGACGGGTACTAGGCTCCCCTTGTTCGGCAACAGTATCTGTGCTCGGATCGCTGTACACCCCGTCCAGTTCCAGCGTTGTCCCGATCCATGCTCCACTAGATATTGTCACCTCACTTGTAGAGGGATTACGCAGGCAAATCGGGACCCTTGAAGCACCCCGAATTGCCATCTTGGGCACCATTATAACTGACTGGTCAATCACAGGCTCCAAGACGTAATCAACTGACGCGAAACACATGCATCACCCCCTGAACCAACTGGGAGGTGAGCGGAGGAATAGTAACAGTTTCAGCCAGCGTAACCCTACTAATTGACAGTGGTTCCCCTTCCCCATGACACTTCAAGGTCGCGGACACCTTCCTGTCTCCGATAACTAAGACATTCTTATTGAAGTCCACAATACAGTTATTGGCAGACAAAAAGTCAAATCCTAAGAGAAGGTCATCAACTAATGGAGCAACCACGACGTCTCAGGTACAATGAAAATCTAGTACTGACATTGGTACCTGCCTAACCAGCATTCCCATACTAGAGGATCCCTGGAACGCCCCAGTTAACCGAACAGGAGATGACGACAACCCTTGTAACCCCAGTTTAGAGTATAATTCATAACTCATCACTGTGGCTTGTGCAGCTGTATCGACCACTGCCGTGACTGGCGTCGAACCAACTTGCACTGGGATGGTCATAGTCCAACCAGGAAAACGAGAGAGAGCAATATCCCGGATCGCCACAGCGGGAGTCTCTGAAACATCTCTCTCTGGCATAGAACTTCTCCATTTCCTCTGGCCACGGCGACTTACACTTGGGACTGAGAACCGGCCACCGTTCCCAGCCCTTGAGTGTTTAAAGGACCCGGCGAGTATCTGGTTGGACAATTACGGCTTATGTGACCGAACCTCATCACAGTTGTAACACCGTAATTGAAATCTCGCGTTTCTCGTTGACTGTGCACACTGAGAACTCTTTTGTCCCACTTTCCCACACGTGTAGCAAGTAATAGCAGTCGGGGTCCTTGAATTCTGGAGAGACTCCTTCACTTTCCCCTGGATGCACTCCCCAATAAATGTCTTTATAGTTGTCCTTAATTCCTCACTTAACTGCTTCTTCGTATCCTCCCCTCCCTTACCAGTGGCCCATATCATAGGCTCTGTACTCTGATCCAAGCCCACAGCCCGAACAGATTTCACAGCCAACGTCTTGTGATTGTGCAAGGAAAGAGTAACATACTTCAAAGCATCTTGAATTGTTTGAGGTTCCTTCTCCATTGCAAAGGCAACTGCCTGTCGCTCTCGGCACCCTCGCAAAAAATGCTCCGCACAAACAGTTTGAATCACACTGTCTGGAGCATCGGGATAAGCATTCAATGCCAAATAGTTGCATTTTTCTGCAAAATCCTCGAGTGTCTTATCAGGACCCCGTTCCTCAACCTGTAACCGCCGTCTTATTGCTTGCGGAGGTTCGCGAATACCGTATCGCTTTTCTAAATTCTCCATTAATCTGTCCAAGTCTCCCTTATCTCTTTCAGATTGTACATGGAAATACTCGATGGCTCTCCCATGCATACACTCTAAAAGTTTTCGGAGAGCTTTCTTCTTATTCCATGCCCTAATCTTGGACTCCAATTCGAATTTAATTCCAAATGGAATCCAAGTATCTTTCACCCCAGAAAACACCAAGGTCTTTGGTAAATGTGGGCTACGGCTACGCCTACGATATCCCCTAGTCGACCTTCCAGTCCTCGGAGATCTCGATGCGCGGGAGTAACTTGATCCACTATTACATCCACTATCATCAGTATCAGCTTCAGCTCCTGATGGTACATCATCCGTTGCCGCTAGCGCAGGAGCTTGGATTACGTGATTATTGATTACCGCAGGGGGCTGCGGTTGAGAATCGTACCTCACTCCCCTATGACTCAGTATCACATCTAGCAGGAGTCGAAGTCCTTGCATTCTGATGCACACCTATCGATCGAACGGCCTGTGTCTCGCGGTCCTTGGTGGCCAATTGACTCTCCAAGAAGACACGATTTTCCACAAATTCCTTTTGCAACCCATGTAGGTGACCTTCTTGAAGCTTTAATTGATACTCCATGAGTGTACTTCCCCGCATCTCTACCCCAGTTATGGTTCCATGTAACAACAACTCAAAGGCATATTTCTTTGTAAGCTTTGTTGCTTGCAGAAATTTATCAAATGGAATTAATTCATCTGGTCTTTGGAGAGTTACTAATGCATTAGCCCTAGCTGCACCAATACCTTCCAATTGAATCAATTCCTCACTTGTAGCTACTGCTACATTCAATGGCCCTATCTCACTATCTGCCATGTCAAGAATTGAAGTGAGCAGACAAGCCAACGGAAACTATAACCAATATTCTCCACTATATCACGTGAAACCGTAAAGGTCCTATCCAACCAACAATATATCAACCACTAACCAACCAGGCAACTGCAGAAATTCAAATCATTAATTCACTATCCACCACTCTGGCAATTACCAACTAGTATAACCACAGTGTATCAGCCCGCTCTAATCCAAACAAGTTGGCAAATACCGACTGAAAGGGAGGGGGGAAAGGAGAAAAAAATGAGAAAGCAATGTCAACCGGCACTCACTAACACGTAGAACCAGCGCGCGTCAGTTAACTTCCCTTTCCGAACAATTTAGAAAATACCGATCGGAGATGGGGAGTAAAAAATAAAAATAAAAAAAAAAAAAAAAAAAAAAAAACCAATGTCACGTAACTGGCACTTACCAACCAGTAGAACCAGTATGAATCTCCTCAATCAGTTACCAAATGCAAACTGGGAAATACCGACCGAGGACTAATATCACTAACTGGCACTTACTAACCAGTAGAACCAGTATGAATCAGTTCACCTCAATCAGTTACCAAATGCAAACTGGGAAATACCGACCGAGGACTGATATCACTAACTGGCACTTACTAACCAGTAGAACCAGTATGAATCGGTTCACTTCAATCACTTACCAATCCAAATTGGAAAAATACCGACCGCGGACTAATGTCACTAACTGGCACTTACTAACCAGTAGAACCAGTATGAATCCGTTCACTTCAATCACTTACCAATCCAAATTGGAAAAATACCGACCGCGGACTAATGTCACTAACTGGCACTTACTAACCAGTAGAACCAGTATGAATCAGTTCACCTCAATCAGTTACAAAATGCAAACTGGGAAATACCGACCGAGGACTAATATCACTAACTGGCACTACTAACCAGTAGAACCAGTATGAATCAGTCCACTTCAATCACTTACCAATCCAAATTGGAAAATACCGACCGAAGATGAACAAATGAAAAAGAAAATATTTAAATTGCTAATTATAATTAAAAAGCCAAAGTTAAGTCGTTGAAATACTCCCAATACATGAATTCTATTATTATCTCTTGTGTTTAGGGGAATACACCCTAGTTAGCAAATTGATTTTTAAATTGTACTAAATCGAGGAGTCAATAGTGAGTGAGTGAATAGCTTTTAACGTCGCTTTCAACAATATTTCAGCTATATCACGACGAACCAACTAAGCACCACCCAGCCCAGCCAAAGTCAGAATCCGACAGGATCCTTTATCAGAAACCGACCTATCACTAAACCAATGAGCAAATTTACAACCTGAAGATCTTTCAGTCAGGGAACCAGTACTCTCTCATTTATTCTCCAAGATAACTCCCACTCTGCCACTAGAGTTATATTATAAATAATTTTCAATCTATTCAAACCCCTCAAAGTTATTTAATAGAAATTCCATTCAGTATAATAAGATCAAAAGATTTGAATTAGAATCCCTGGCTATTACTATAAAGGTAATGGCTAATTACTATAACAATATTTGCAAATTCTTCAAACATTTATGCCTACTAGCAGTATCAGATTTAAATTAAATGTTGGCTCTTTGAGTGGGTTCTAGTGTAAAAAGTATTTAATTGATGGCTGAACTCTATTGTAACTAATATGTTGTCAATCAAATCACAAAATCACAACCGTGCATACATACACATTAACACGCAACACAGAAAGCAACACAACTGATAACACTCAATGACTGATGAATGTTTTGTTATGAAATGATATATGAAATGATTTCACACCACAATACTTTAAATTATAAAAATCAGATAATGCCTATATATCCAGCATATCAAAGTAAAAGACCGTTTTCAACCGGAGGGATCCACTGAGACCAGCTCTATACTATATCTTTATATTAACTCAAAATTTTCTAATCCCTAACTGCACTATAAATTTAGAAAACAAAATAACAGCCGAATACTGAGAAAAAAGAAAATAAACTAATTAATTTAGAATTAAAGGCTGGTACTCAGTGGACAACAGGAAGCCTGGCGAATCATCTCCCAGACCAAGGGAAACTACTCTTGTAATACCCGACTAGATTTCCAAATTTGTTTACATCGAGTGAACCGGTTTACTCGTATAAAAATAAACCCCAAATAATCAGGTTTAATATCACCAAATGCATCACACCGAAGTTGCTCCTAATCCAGAGTTTTATTCCGGTGTTTTCTATTCTATCCCAACCGATAGTATAATATTCTATCTTCTATACCATAGTTTGGAAATTGAAACCAAAATTGTCCCGCACGGACTTCATTCTAATCAACCCGGAAAATTCTGCCAACTTTTTCTAATTATCTACAATTAAATCCACAATTCCCACCAACCGCTAAATTTATCCTTTATATCCGTATGTTTTGCTTTAATAGAACTGAAAATATCAAGCCAAGATCCCCGTTTAGCGGTTTCAAAAACCGAAAGCTCTCCGCTAAATTACTCGAAATTCATCATGGCGACCAAAAACAAAATGTCAGGAAGTCAAGCAGCCAAGACCACGTGCGTTTCAAATATCGCCCTACAAGGCTATATTTAATTTTACAATCAAAATTAGGCTTGTATAAGTTTACTTTGGCACCGGATGAAGTAGGACTCGGTCCGGGAGAAGATGCGGCAGGCTTACCTGTATATTAGCTCTTCCAAATCCCTCCGGCGGAGTAGTACCTCTTTACAGTACGGCTGAGTGTGGTTGACTGGGCAGATTCTTAGCATGCTCTTTCCGATCTCCCTTTGTCAGCCGTCTAGCTTTTCATTGGCTGAGGGTCTCCGGGACTTCTCGGCCATATTCGCTGGTTCAACATGATCTCAGCGGACCTAGTCCAACCACTACCACAACTATGCTGTGAAGTCATGTGACTCTGTCATTATGTCGGCACCTCTTCCCACTTCCCTTATATGTGTTGTAATATGATAACCATGCCATTACAATTCCACTGTTGTGGTTGCTTCCCCAAGTAGTCTCACTTAATCCACTGATCAATGGATTTGGGTGATTTGTTAGTTGAGCATGTTTATTAACTCTTTCAACCACATTGTCCTAGCCATCGTAATATGCTGTGCATGCACTTGTCTGGCCTAGACAATTTATAAAACGGAAGAGAAATATCGATCCAGAATATTTCACATTTGAAACTTCAGAAGATAATGGACCTTGGAATTAAATTTCCACTGAACCAAGGAGGATAACTAACCATCAGTCAAAGGCTAAGAAAATCAAACTGACGTATCTGATATGATGGAAATATGAAGAGAGAAAAGTAGAAATGACAACCCATTTATCTAGGGGGTGGGGGGGGGGGTGTTGGCTGGTCAAAGTCGTAATAGAGTTGGGAATTCTATGTCATCGACGAACCAAGTAGTCCAGTCAATTTAGGCTTTGACCTGGAACTAATTGCAACAGAATGTATCTCTCCGCTAACTTGACTAATAATACTTTACCAACAATATATCAAAAGTCCTAAGAAATCTGAGTGGTAGAACATTTAAAATTTAGCATTATATAATCCCACCACGCATGTGGCAATATTCTGTTTCGAACAGGCTACCATACGTTGCAAGGGAGACTACTCTTTACAACCCAGTGTTGTTGACCATTTGCGTACACTTCGCCATCCATAAGATGGCTTGCGAATCGTGTGTCTCCATTATCGCGGAGCGATATCCAGTACTTTACCGGATTCTGTTCGGCCTTCATCCGGCGGAGAACAGACCCGAGAAATCTGATAAATTACAGGTTTTCATACCACTACTGAAACAGATATTGCCTGGGCTTAGAAAATATATAGGTATGTATAACTTTCGTATCATCCAAGAGGTGTGGTGGATCTGAAATTTTGAACAAGTAGTTCATCACATGACTCGAAAATGGCGAGTTACGTTGGGGTTACGTCGGTAGACTTCAGCTGATTGGCTGACGAAGTCACGTGGTAATGATTTATGGAAATTCCCTCCGGCAGTTGCCGAAAGTAGGCTGAACATGGATACACACGATCCCAGGGTCAGTCTTACGGCGTATAGATGACCGAGATGGTTACAGGTTGCGTTGTTGACGTATCCGACCAGCTGATCGATGTAAACATTGAACCGAAACCTATTTGCACCCGGTGGTGGGTTCGAGACCGGTGAATGCTCCTAATTAAAATCTGTACACTGATGGTTGATGAGCATTCTGTAATATCGTAAAATTGAGAATATATTCACATGAGGTACTTTTCTCTGCCATTTGACCGTAGATTGACTGGACTAAAGTGGGATAACCGAACGTCAGTCAAAGGCAGAGAAAATCAAACCGACATATCTGACAAACGAGAAGACTTGAAATGATAAGTCATTTATGTGAGGGAGGCTACTCAATGTGGTTCATTTCATCTACCCATGCATGGGGGACTACAATATCCTATCTTTAGCGAGGCAAAACGGGGAAGAAACTTTGATTCAGAATATTTCACATTTTAAAACTTCAAAAGATAATGGACTTGGGAATGACATTCTTCTGCTGAGAAAATCAAACTGACATATATGACATGGTGAAGATATGGAGAAAGAAAGGTAGAAATGACCCATTTGCCTGTAATGCCCGACGTTGTACGGCTTAAACTTCCCACCAAAACAATACACCTGAATATATTTGTCGAGAGACATGTACAGAGGGCGGGCCTCTGGGACTAACAGTCCATCAGCAGAATCCTACCAAATACAGATAATAAATTGAGCGATATGCAAGAGGTGAGAAAATTGACGACGTCTGGTGACCAAAAAGCAACCATATGACACTACAGGAAAGCATTCGTCGACACCAAACATTCAGACCATACCAAACATTCAGACCACCGGTGGATTCTCGGATAATGACTTTCATCGTTGACAAGGAGAAATGGTGATTTTTTTTTCAACTTTGGATCTTTCATAGCAAAATAAATCAATGGTATACAAAATGGGAAAACAAATTAAAAACGACTAGTGAATAGGGAAAATAATTAAAAAATGGCGTCTTGAGTAAATTTAACTCAAACAACAATATTGGAATAGTAGGGTTGGTATATATAAAAAGTAAAGGTACGAGGATTTGGTTTTTTTAGTTTAATAACTCAGTATTTCAGAAGAGTCATTCCAATAATAAAGGAAAATGCCTTTCATTAATAAAAGAAAATATGAAAATATGATAATTTAAATTATACATTATTTGTGAGCTTTATTAGTGACTATTTTCCTGTTTGTTTTTGTTACAATACTATGTATTTTTATATAGGAATAGTAGGCCTATATGCGTGTCACAATAACATTTTTTGGGAGTTCCAGAGTTATTTTCTAAAACCTCTTTAGCATTTCCCAACAATAATATAGGGAGGGGAAAAGAGCCACTCGGGATAAAAGTCGCTGGGGGAAAAGGCCACTGAGGAAAATGCCGATGAAGAAAATGGCCTTGGGGGGAAAAAGGCCATTGGGAAAAATGTCGTACACCGTCTCGAGTAAAACCTACTCTCAGCATTCCCTATCTCTCGAACTCATAATGACATGATATTAAAAATAATGTCGATAATAAAATATTACAACAATATTATGAATTGGTCTTCGGTCTGAATACAAACATCTCATGCTGATACCCGGTCCGATATCCAAACAATCACGTAATAAATTATATTTCTCAGTGGATGTTCTATAGGCTAGATCGAGAGTTGGTTGATCTTCTCAAACAATTCTATGTAGCATTCGAAATAGCCTAAAATGCTCGTGCACACCTTTAGGCCAGCATTATATTGACTTTTGAACGTTAGATCGTAAAATTCTTGACCTCTTTGCTGTCGTATGGGCAACACATCTGTGACTTCCAGCTCTCCAATGTCCATAAAGATCGATAGAGAAAACCTCAAAATATGAATTTTTAGCTGTCGCAACATAGTTTGTGAACTTTCAAAAGTAATGTTATGACGACCACTCATATTCGCCACTCAGAATTTCCTTTTGACCCTGGGTTTGTAGGATGATTTAGGAATCCTTAATTATTTGCGTTACTGCGTAATATAGTGTCAATTGAGATACACCTAATATGTATCTTAGAGAGAGAGAGAGAGAGAGAGAGAGAATTAAGGTTTAACGTCGCGTTTGGCAATATTTCAGCTATATAGCGACGATCAAACAAAATTCTAAGTACTCAAGCCAATGACCTAGTTATCCAACACATTCAAACTAATAAACCGGGTCAAAGATAAGTTATATTTATTCCTTCACGTAACAGGTTAGACTGAGATCTACCTGCCTCTGTGTTAACAGACAACTATTTTTATGCTAAATTATGTTCATACATGCTCGCACATTCACCTTTTGTCCAGTCACGTCTAATGTAGTTAGGTAACCGGGGTCTAATACATACGATATGAGATGACAAATTGAAGTGGACAGTCAATACCTGGGCTGGTTTATAGTGACGAAAAACTGCGATATCAGTCTCATTTTTGTGCCTTGCAAGAGTCTGAGCACCATGGATCGAAAGAGAACATTGAATCTACTTTGGGATAGTAAGCTCATTCTGCTGTTCTTTCTGGTACCGCTACTATTGTTACCTATACCCTTCACCATCCACGGTGACGTAAGTATCTATAATATATCGTATATCTATGTCTCTATCCTGTAAGGGTCATCACATTTTAACAACAGTAATAGCATCCAAACAGAGTTCCTGAACAACTGCAAAATGAAGAAGTGCGGTATCCATCACTTGTACCTTGTAAATACTACACGATTACTTCCACAGAAATTTTCTTCTCCATAGTCTGTATAACAAGTTGAGTTCTACGCAAGTTATGACTGCCATTTACAGAGGAAACTTGTAGCAAAACATTATATAAAGATGTTTTTCGTTTCCCTTTTTTGAACTACGTACAGGATATCAACTGTTTCTTGACGAAAACCATAAATATTTCATCGAATGGCATGAGAAAATTTTAACGAGTGGCGAAGTTATAATTTTCTGAATTATGCCTGCACCACACTCACCGTCAAGAGTCACTGCCGTTGAATTAAGTAGTCTTTCACGTATTCTCATCAACGTCGATGTGACATATTCGTGATATGAACCCAAATTAGAACCTTTAACGGATAGTTGTGTTTTTTTATTAAATTATTTTACGCGCTTGGTGATGCACTCGGATTTGGTGTCGGCACACGCGCAAGTAACGAGCGGTTCCATTGTGATTGGTTGCATGCTAAATTTTACGTAAATTAGAGATGGAAATCTGGAGAATTAACATTCATAACTAATTCAATTTAAACCGGACTAACCACAGGGACAGCCGCGGGGAAAAGGGGAAATAGGAGATAAGCAGCTGTTTTGATGGCGGACTTAATTATATTACCGGTAGTCTTATTGAACAATCTCTGAAACAGAATCCTAGCAGATTAAATGGCCCTTAAGATTCTACAAAATTCCCTCAAACAACTTTGCACAAAAAGATACTGGGTTGTGGTCCGAACAAACAATCAGTCATTTTTGTATGATACATGATGTATACCAATAACACCAATGTGATGAGAACTGCTTTGAAGCCGTGACCTCTGACTTATGACGACACAGCCTGAGTGCGAATGGGTCGAATGGTTTCGCAGGTTGATGTGTGAGGTTAGCCACTCTATTGAAAGGTTCACTCGGCTGTGTATCGTTTTATGGTGACATATCCAGTGTGACGGCACTGTGTTTGATGTCACGACAGGACGTTGAACAGTTGGCAGAAATCATAATTAAGCTATCGGATCACATCTTAGCCTTCGCTGTTTTGAAAGAGACTTGAAATTGTTGTTCTGACTGTTGTTATTTTAAAACTTTAGTCGTCTTAACATGCACTACGCTCCACACAACATTATTTATTAACATTTACAACCATTTAGCATTCACAAATCAGCTAGATTTGAGAGCATTTGGTAGACACTTAAATTAGATTCTGATTGAATAGGGTCCAGGTTCATGAATTTAACATAGAATAAACTGGGTGCAAATGTTTGCATTCCAATTACAGATTGAACAGATTGGATTGAACAGTATAACGGTTGTACACTGCATACCAAAACTTAAATCTGATGAGAAGGACAGGAAAATGAATCTTCCATCCAATGTTGGTGAAATTCTTTCCAATGAATATTTCATCCAAGTTTGGTGAAATTCCGTCCAGTATCTTTCAGGCATGAAAAGGGGACGGACAGACATACAGACAAACAGACAGCACAAACACTAGATGTCTCCCCAAACATAGTCGGCGGTGACATAATAATAGTTTAAGATTTTAGTCATTCTTCCATTGCCAGAACGGTAAACAAGCTGATGTCATGCGAACGATACATTCTGACCATGTAATAGCTTTTAACATATGGAAAAAAGAAATACCCTTAGCACATTAACCGTTGATTTCTTACCATCCGCAAAGTCGACGACTGAATAGGCAGATTCTATAATAAAACATTAAACAAAAAATTATCCTAAATATATCATCTTGAAGACAACCGAATAACAGACACATTTTCCTCTTGAAGTGTTTAAAGGTACTGACACTATCATTTTAGTCCAGTCATTATGTGCAGATTTTCCATCGAATTCTCCCTTTTTTCATAAAAGTATGAAATTTGGCATAGTTGTACATCGAGGACTTGGGAGCATTTATAGATATGGAGCCTTCGCGAACTTTATTTATTTTCCAAAATGGTCGAAAGGATCCCATATCAACATCTGGAATTTTGCACTGTTTCTTCTTTTTGGGAATTATTTTTTGGATGATTTGTCAGAATTATGATGGGAAGTGCCACAGCAAAGTTAGACAAATGAAAATGGTCATATATCTGAGTCAACCATCTTGGATTTCAAGATGGTTGCCATCTGAAGCCTATTTCAGACAAATTTCAATGACCACACAGTATATCAACATAATACATGTCGATACAATGAAATTTTAGTGGTTTAGCACGACGGTTATTTCACAACAGAAATGGTGTAATAATAATAACCATCTCGGATTTCCAAAATAGCCTCGTGATTTTCATGTCGAAAACTTTGAAAGCAGAATGGCTCTGTAGGGCTACATATAAGACAGTGACGTTTAACCCTTTCTGTCTCATCGTAGCCAATTGGCACATCCGCCTTTAAGCCTAGGTTATTTTCATAAAGTTCGGTTCAATGTGAATGATTTGTTGTTAGTTCCTAATTTTATATCAACCTGTAGCTGCTGAACAAAGCTTTAACTTCTGAAATAGTTTTAGGTTAACATTTTCAGTCAACCCAAAATGGCTGCGCCCAGCAAGTAATCACATGTGAAAAATGTCCTCAGATTTTATGATGCGATATCATTCTATTTTATTTATTTAGCAAAAATACTTACGCATATTTCGAAATAGTCGTACTATCTATAAGATAAACTTCTAACAAGTTAAAATTCGCATAATCGGAAGTGTATAAAAAAAATATAAAGTAGTGTGAAAAATTTGTGTTGCCATTTGGCAACATTGGGTTATAATTGCAACTTCGCTTGTGTGACAAATGGCAACATTGGGTTAATTCAACAACATTATTGAGACGTTTTACCATACTGTTGTATTCATTCACAGAATAAATTCTGTTTAGAGATTATTAACCCTTTCTATCCTTAGTAATGAAATACCTGCTCAAAAATTCTTAGTCTTGTAGGATCAAGATGGGCCTAAATCGTCAGGATAAATGTGAACAAAAAGTCTTCTGTTTTTATTTCGGCCTGCTAGGTTAGTCCTTATCATGTAGCCAAATGGCAACATTGGGATAATGTGGATGTAGCTAAATCAATTCAGAATTACCAATTTTTAAATAAAATGAATGAAACACATTGTTACCATAGTTAAACAATCTGGTTATTACTTTTTATGCCCCCGCCCATATTTATATGGGGGGAGGGGCATATAGAGTTTGGTCCGTCCGTCCTTCGTACGTATGAAGTTTCCGGGCAATAAATCTCCAATGGATGGACACTTTCACTTGAAATTTTGTTCACTGGTGTACATCCATAAGACCGTGAATGGGATTGCGTTTCGAGAAAATCCGCGCATAGGTGGCGCCACCACTTGGCGTTAAATGATCCTACTGGCTAGGTTAATACATGTACAAGATGGGGTTACCGGGCGATACATCTATAATGGGTTGACGCTTTCCGTTGAAATTTTGTTCACTGGTTTACAGCCATAAGACCTTGCACGGGATTGCGTTTCAAGAAAATTAACCTACAGATGGCGCCACCACATAGTGTTAAATGATCCTAGACAAGGTTAATACATGTACAAGACGGGGTTTCCGGGTGATAAAGCTCCAGTGGTTTGATGCTTTGACTTGAAATTTTTCTCACTGGTGTACAGCCATAAGACCTTGAATGGGATTGCGTTTCAAGAAAATCCTCTTGCAGGTGGCGCCACCACTTGGCGTTAAATGGTCATACACTGGGTTTATACATTTGCCTGTACCAGATGGGGTTTCCGGGTGATAAACATTCAACGCGTTGACGCTTTCACTTGTAAGTCACAGGGAAGATAAGCAGGCTTGTTCGGCTTATCCATACTAGGAATGTGAGTACATGTATATATATCTAAAATACTCCTACCCCTCTACATCCTCCTTTCATAACATATGTTTGCTAACTACTGTAATATGTATAACTGCAATAGATCATCAACAAACATAGGCCATCGTTCATCGTCAGCATAACTTCTTCACATTTGTACAAGATATGAGGATATTATACTTCCAGAACAGCTACCATCAACCAATAGAAATGCAAAACAAAAGTCAAGATCTTGCCATACCCCAATGCAATACCACAAATTTGTCCGTGCTTTGTCAGCTGTCAGCTGGTGGACAGGCATATTCCATGCATGTGCCTACCCCAAATACCCTCCATGCATCTTTTAAAAAAATATCAGTAATGATTATCCACTACAATACTATTTCATCATCAACTTTTACTCTTTAGGTGGGGGCTTTTATCACATTCAGTGATAATTAATCCACATCCCATCAAATATGCTTCTCCAAAGGGGGCATACTCATTGATGCTGTTACTTCTAGTTTATATTTTACAGCTATGATAACTACGATTTACATTCAGTGTCGTTCAAAAAATGTTAATTTTGAATTGATGTAGCTAAATCCACATCGTCACAATGTTGCCATTTGGCTACATAATAAGGACTGTAACCTAGCATGCCGATATACAAATTTGTTGTTATATATTTATTCTGATGTTTTCTCTTCATGTTACAAGACTTATAATTTTTAAGCAGGTATTTCGTTACTTGGGATAGAAAGGGTCAATTAATTGAGGAATAACAATAATAATATCGACAAAAATAACTACACAAAAATAACTAGACAAAAATAACTAGACAACCAGAGGTGTGAAATTGTTCAAAAGATTTCACAAAATGGTCGTCAGGTTTTCCTAATCGGCAACTTAGGCATACATAGCCTTGCATTATAGATTAACACTACTGCGTTGCACTTGATTTTTGAAAGCAAATTAATTGTACAATGCCACCGTATTAATTTAGGAATCAAAATAATAATATTGATAATGATAATGAGCAAATTAGGCAAACATAGTCAACCAGATATGTGATTTTTTCGAAGGATTTTGACTTTTTTCATAAAACACAAAGCTCACACGGAATCAGACATGGCGTTGGAGATCAATGAGGTATGGAGTTATTTCGTATTAGAATAATGTAGGCCGTAATAACCATTTTTCAAGATGGCTGCCATGAGGCACGCCTGTTTATGACCGTTACGTTATTTTGCTCTGAGTAGTATCTCCACCTATTAAATGAGAGAACTAAACATTCCCACTGTTAGATAATACGTAGCATCTCCCAGCAATGCTAACAGATTTACCTTGGTGGTAAGGCTGACGTAGTCTTGTCGGGATGTGCGACCTGAGCACTTTATTGTTCATTATTTTTAATTTTGTTTCTTTTCTTGGATTTGGTCTCGAGAGAGTATATCATCTCTTATCTCTCTAATTTTCCGGTGAATATCCGGGGATCGAGAGAGATTGGATAAAAAATCTTGGATGTTAAGATAAGCAGTACATCAAGCACATTTCATTTGATATGAACAAAGCATGGCTTTGATTCTAATAGTAATATCTCATTCATGGCGTACGGAATCAGCTGGTGCCCATGTCGATTTGAAGACTGCACGCTTTTGTCCGTCTAAATCCTATTTTAATTAAAGGTGAACTGTAAAGCTTTTAATTTTATCTAAATTGTTGTTTATATACATCTTGACATAACTTTATACGTTTTGGGGGCAAATATAGTTTGCAAAATTGTACTAATAACAATATTTAAGTTATCCTGTTATAAATCCGTCTTGAAAACTTGCATCGCTTGTCTCTCTTGGTTTGTAGAACGTTATGACGTTATAGTGGTTCCCTTCATTCAAGTTTTATTTAAATGTGACGTCATGCTACGTCGGATGAATGAACGAGGACCACTATAACGTCATGACGTTCCAAAAACAACGGGAGGCAAGCGATGACGTTTTTAAAAGTTCTGGCTCTCAGTCTCAGTATAAGTTTTGACGTGTCTCGTATACCCAAAATAAAACAATAACCCACATAACTATTACCACACATAATTGTAACAACTATTGAATGGCCTGCAATGCCTTTCCGGGAATACACAAATTTCTAGTGGAGATATCTTAACCTCGAAGTTTGTGAATGGTCATTTGGTATAGATATGAACTAAAATAAGGCTCAGATGGGGCCATCTTGGAATTCCAAGGTTTCTGGTATTACACCATAACTATTGTGACATATTCGTCGCGCTATATCCCTAGAAAAACAGTGAATCAACAGGAATAATGTATATATATTGTGCGATTAATGAATTAATGACTGTAATCGGGTTCGGATGGCGGGTTCATCTTGAAATCCGGAATGACCGCCGTTGTCATATAACTCTTGTCTAACATTGATATGGGATTTGACCTAGTAAACTCATCAGAAAATGTTGACAAGATAATCTCGAATATAAATCTCGATTAGGCAGATAGATAGATAGATAGATAGAGAGATAGATATTTATTAGCGTC
Source organism: Hanleya hanleyi (assembly GCA_036873755.1). Taxonomy (NCBI): domain Eukaryota; kingdom Metazoa; phylum Mollusca; class Polyplacophora; order Lepidopleurida; family Hanleyidae; genus Hanleya; species Hanleya hanleyi. The sequence goes on from JAVTVY010031196.1 coordinate 80,488, forward strand.
TCGCCATCCATAAACTTCATAAGAATAAACACATAGTAACAAACTGTATACAGATGAGAGATGTGAGAGACAGTTAACAATCCCGATACATTAAGAGTACATTCGTTCTCTGTGACGCTCTAAGATTGGCATGGCACTACTCGCTATCACTTGGCAACACGATAAAATTGCGCACAAACGTTCGGATTTTGACATTCTTTGATAATTTTCCTTAAATATAAAATTCACTTCAGAGTGAATCATATCGCACTCGGACATTCGGACGTCTTTATCTATTGTCAAGACCGCGTCAGCTGTCTTTTATGACGTACAATGCAGAGCCGACTCTGCTATTTTGGTACATTCTATTTTTGAAGAACAGGTTTTCTCGGAAGTAAGGTTTTGTAGGCCAGTCATATATAATTATATGTTTCGGTAAAAATTTCACTTTTTAATCATTTTCAAATAGTAATAACGATTAGTTATTTATCAGTGTATCATATATTAATAATCAATCCACCTTTAGTTAGATAATATGTGAATAGGCGAAATCCTACAGAATAACGTGATATTCCGTATTGTAACTTATCAAGTCGATGTTAACGTATAATATATCGATGGCCCTAATACGTATTCTATACACACCTGGCTGCTAAGTCTGACATTGATGTAGATACCAGAATCAGGGACCGAGAACACATCAATACTTTCACCGGTACTGAGAGCGCATATCTCATCTTTTCACTCGTCCATTGGCGCTCTCGACTGCCCATCTGACATTAAGGTGCATAAACGGTTATTATTGTCTCTATTATTAAGCAGATCTGCTACTTCTCAAATAATTTCTAAAATCAGTGATATTTAGAAAGGGGTGTGCTTCTTTTAAGATAATTTATAGGATTACTTCTAGTTAGCACTTTGACTTGCCTGTTGCCAAAGAAAATTTGTTGCATAATTAACACTATGCCTACCATATTCGCAGATGCTAAATATTGAATATTTCTTCCAAATAGCAACATGCTATATATTGAATATTTCTTCTAAATTGCAGCCCCAATTTTTTGGTCTTGTCTTTCCCCAAAGAAAATATATTTATTAATATTTCTTGGCTTAACATTTTCACACATTACAAATATTCAATATTTCTTCTAAATTGCAGCTTCAACATCCCGGAAAAAAAAATATCGTATTAATAGCACAAATGCTAGATATTGAATATTTTTTGTAAATTGCAGCCATCATAAATAGTGTGAACGTTTCTTCTAACTCGCAACGCAAATTGCCGGACTGCCTCTCCCGAAAGAAAATATATTGTATAATTAGCACAAATGCTAAATATTGAATATGTTTTCTAAATTGCAGCCATGATAAATATTAAATATTTCTTCTAAATCGCAGCTCCAAATTGTCGGACTGCCTGTCTTCAAATAAAATATATTGTATAATTAGCACAATTGCTACATATTTTCAAATTTTCCTCGCCCCAAACAAGATATATTGCAGGCCCTATAATTAGCACAGATACTAAATATCGAATATTTTTTCTAAACGGCAGCCCCAACATTATATGTATGGCCTAACCGAAAACCGACAACAACAGGGATTATTATATCATTCTTTCTCGTTAAACAATATATATGCGCTGATATATAAGGATTTTTAAGACATTTTCATTTGTGGTCTGTGCAAATCTACTCAGACAACAAAAGATTATTCTATTGTTCTTCCTGGCTAAACAACGCGCAAGTGTAACTGCTAGTTTATTCTAATTAGATGATATTATAAAGCTGCTAAATAGTGATCAGATTTTCTTTTCTCAGACGCGAACTACATATTTAACTGCGAATCTCTTCTAATTAGGTGATATTATTAAAGTGCTAAATATTCAATATATTGTCCTTTCTCCTACACGGTGTTACAGATATTTTAATGCCAATCTCTTCGAATTAGAGTAGATTATAAAAGTGCTAAATATTGAATATATTTTCTTTTCTCCGAAAAGGCTCTTGTGGATATTTAACTGCGAATGTCTTCTAATTATTATAGATTATAAAAGTGCTCAATATTGAATAAAATATCTCTTCGCAGACGCCAGCCAGATATTTAACTGCGAATGTATTCTAATTAGATCATATTATAAAGCTGCTAAATGTTAAATATATTGTCTTCTCTCAGACGCCAACTTCATATTTAACTGCGAATCTCTTCTAATTGGATGATAGTATTAAGGGGCTATACATATTGAATATATGGTCTGTTCTCAGACGTCAGCCACCTATTTAAGTGCGAATCTCTTCTAATTAGATGATAGTATAAAGGTGCAAAATATTCAATATATTGTCTGTTCGCAGACGTCATCTACATATTTAAATGCGGATCTATTCTGATTAGATTTTAATGTGGATCTCTTGTATTTACTATAGATTATAAAAGTGCTAAATATTGTCAGTTCTCGTAGGTCACCTACATATCTAAATGCGAATCTCTTCTAATTAGAGTAGATTATAAAAGTGCTAAATATTGCATACATTGTCTTCTCTCCGAAAAGGCTCTTGTGGGTATTTAAATAGGAATCTCTTCTAGTTACAATAGATTATAAAAGTGCTAAAGATTGAATATATTGTCTATTGTCAGACGCCAACTATATATTTAAGTTCGAATCTGTTCTAATTAGATGATATTATAAAGGTGCTAAATATTGAATATATTGTCTTTCTCGAACGCCAGCTAGATATTTATCTGCGAATCTCTTCTAATTAGATGATATTATTAAAGTGCTAAATACTCAATATATTGTCTGTTCTTAGACGTCAGCTACATATTCAAGTGCAAATCTATTCTAATTAGATGACATTATAAAGGTGCTATATATTGAATATATTTGCCTTTCTTCGACACGGTGTTGCATGTATTTTAATGCGAATATCTTCTAATTAGACTAGATTATAAAAGTGCTCAATATTTTTATTGTCTTCTCTCCGAAAAGGCTCTTGTGGATATTTAACTGCGAATCTCTTCTAATTAGTACGGATTATAAAAAGTGCTAGATATTGAATATAATATCTCTTCGCAGACACCAGCTACATATTAAAGTGCTAATTATTTCTAATTAGATGATATAACAAATGTGCTAAGTTTTGAATATATTATCTTTCTCGGATGTCAGCTACATATTTAATGCGAATCTTTTCTAATTAGATAATACTATAAAAGGTTTTAAATATTCAATATATTGTCCTTTCTCCGACACTGTGTTACAGATATTTTAATGCGAATCTCTTCTAATTAGAGTACATTATAAAAGTGCTTAATATTGAATATGGATGCTGTTAAATTAACCCACTTTTCTGGCTACTGCCGAGTTTAGCAAAAATCTCTGCACAATATTGAAAAGTATGCTATTAAGCACCATGTTCATGCATAGAAAATTTAAAAAAAACATTTAAAAGAGAGCCAATCCTGCACCTAACTGCCATCTGATTTTAGAGACAATCGGGCTGCATTTGCTTCCTTTGTTGGGAGTGTTTGTAAGCGTTGTCCAGGAACGCACCAGATTTTGTTTGAAAGCCACACTCTCCTAAGAAAGCCTACCAAGGGCATAATACTCCCTCATTGTTGACTTTACAGTCACTCCTTCGTTTATCCACTGTAAATATGAACCAGATATTTTCCTGGTCTGGCATGAAAGCGTATTTTTATGACAATACCCCCACTTCGATTACTGTCCATAGCGATAATTATATATTCATATATATATGTAACGAGAACAGATCAAAGAAATACACTTTACCTCGCATTTCTACCTCGGAAGTATTGCTGATCCATGAAAATAACCTCAGTCATGAGTGTGCTACATAAGGGTCGAGTTCTAGCAGAAAATGCTGTAATGTGTATGCAGCGTTATATCTATATTTTTTAACTGAATATCAATGAAAATTGTTCCACATAACATAAATAAATCCAAATCTGATATATTAGGCAAATCAATAAGAAAATAAGATAAAAGATTTGATCCAAAATGTGACTCGAACTCCTAGTTCAACAAACTGGTCGACACACTGCCTTTGAAAGCGAGCAGCCTAACAACTGGACTACGACGACATATGCCTCAATGCATGGTTTACTTACTCACATAAAGATACTGGTAGAATACACGCGGAGCATTTGCATAATTTTTTATTTTCATAAAATATGACACCTCAAACTAGAATGATATTTCAACCGATTCTAACACTAATGAATATGGCTTAGGAAAACCTATCAATCCAAAGCCTCGTTCCTTCTCATTTTCTCAAATTTAGCGATACGTATCCCATGCTGATAGCAAAATATGAGCATAGCGTGCAAGATCTATGGCGTTACGTTTTGTAACTTGTGTCTAATTCCGCTTAACCCGAGGCTAGGGGCCGTATGAACCCATGTACTTCACTCTCCTTATGGTGCTCATATGAACAGTCACAATCAAAGCGTGACCAAGATACATCATTATCTAGATGACGAATTTACAACAAATATCATATGGATTAAGAATACTAATCAGCGATACGGATTTGATATTTTGGAACACCATGATGTCCTGCCGGCATCATTGAAAACTGTTGATCGCTTCCCTCTTGCAGGAAAGTAGCCTATGTTTATGTATACTATGGTTGTCTTTTTGAATTTGATGCTAATGCTGTTATATGGAATATAGAAAAAGGTCTTTGGATTATGTACGCGGATATTCTTTAATAGACGACGGCTGAATTATGAATGACGGACCAGACGCTTGTTAACTAATTATTGTGATAATAAATACACATAAATTGTTTTGATTCGAGGTGTCATATTTTATATATAAAGGGGAATCCCTCGAAACAATGCCTCTAAAATATCGAAAGAGCACATCAGACTGTTTTCAAACTTGAATAAAACCAGTTTAGAACAAATGACCATCACCTTTTCGCATGATATGAAACTTCAGCATTTTTACAGTACATAGCAATCAATTTCGACGGTTTCACTGTCAGATGAAAATCATGCTCACTACCGTCACACCCGAGAGAGTTATTCTCGGGTAACCATCAAGACCATCGAGACCAGTCGAATTCACTTTATTGCAGATCCTAAAACACAACTCTTGCCTGCTGGTTTATAAGCCCATCTAAAAGTCCACTCACCTACTCTAACTACAGTGATAAACGTGAGCCAATCTCAGTGAATGATAACGGCTTTCCACTGCCTAAAAAATGTGGCATCCAACCCATATTTCCGTAAATAATACCTGCATTGGGTGCATGCTTTCCAAAGCCCAGAAAAAAGTTCAGTCCTATGTTGTATAGCGCGTATGCACGATACGTCCGATGCACCCCAAATCGGAGTCCCGTAAGTCCAGTCAACATGTGAACAAATTGCTATTTTTTTCATAAAAGCATGAAATTTTATGTATAGCGTTACATCGTGGTCAGGGGAGCATTTCTAGATTTAGAACCACCACGATCTTTCTTAAGTAGGTCACAGCGGTCATTTTCAAAATGCCCCAGAGGCCCATATTAGCATCTAGAATCCTGCACTGTGTTATCTGTTTGGCAATATTTTTGTTGGTCAATTTTTCTGAATATCAAGTCACATGGTCAAAACGCTCACATTGAATTGCAAAATGGTCGCCACTTGCAACCGATTTCCGTCAATAATTCAGTAACCGCGCAATATATGTACAGTATTTCTGTCGAAACCTGCTATTTTAGGGGTTTCATCATGACGAATATTTAACAATATTTATGGTGTAATACCGGCCATCTGTGATTTCCCAGATGGCCCCCATCTGAAATTTTCAACATGGCCGGCATCTGAGTTTTATTTTAGTTCATATCTATATATCTATTCCAGAGACCATTCGCAAACTCCGAGGTCAAGATGACGGATCCACTAGATATTTGTGTATTCTCGGGAGGGCATTACCGGCTATCTCGGGCTTTGAATTGTCGAACATAGGAAAACATTTTGTCAAAATTTGTTCATACATATATATTAAAATCGGGGAAATAAGATGAACGCGTGGTCAGATAAAACTCACTATTACAGAAAAGGAAAATTACGTTCCTGATGCCAACTCACGTCCTCTGGAATAAGAGGGGCTCAGACACAGAATACATACGATGGAATTATCGAATGCAAATGTGGACTCACCGGCCAGAAAAGCCACACTAAATTTTCACGTAAATAATCCATCTACATCATAAGTCTAGTTGAATCGTCACTGATGAGCTCATCAAAGCATATATCGGGAAAAAAATTAATAATGCCGACACCATGGACAAGAGTTGCACGTCACTTAAACTCGATGGAAATTTGCAAAACATGCAAGGTGCTTCAGCCACCCGCAGAGCTCTGGATTAGTTACAATACTAGACATTAAGCCAACTACTTGCCTGCTATAACATTTTAAGAGATGCATGGTATTTATCACCCAACTAAAAACACCTTGAGCGAAGATGCGGTCCTGTAACAACTTAATTACTTTCTGTAGTAATGGTTTGCTAGGTGACTGAACCCGTCACGTAAAGCACAACACCTTGTATCGGGACCACGTGATTCAAAGTTTATTTCACTACCATTAAACCAAGACATACCTCTGATATCAAATAATACCTTTATACAGCGAATAACGTGTACTTCACATGCTTTTAGAAATATTTCGCTCAAAACATATACGTCGACCCTGATAAGAATGCGCATGGAAATAAGCTGGTGTATGCGAAAGATTTTATAGAAAAGGTTTCCCGAGAGACATTTTCAAGTTGACGAGCGTATGTGTTTATGTAGCTGACGAATCTTGGAAGTAGAGATATTAAACCGTCACATTGTAGAATTTATTTTGTGGTCCTATAAACCATGAACCCACCCTCAAAATGGAAATTACTAATTTGAAACCACTTGTGGGGCATCTCTATAACGAAATTGACTGCATAGCTATTAAAATAGGGTTTAGATGGATAAGAGCTTCATTAGTGTATTAGAGCGATATGCAAGAGGTGGAGTTTGAATGGCGGTAGAAGTGAACGTAAATAGAACACGAACGTATTATATTACGAATAATGTTATGCTGAGTATGTTCCCTGAGTATATATGCTGAGTATGTTCCCTGAGTATGCTGAGTATGTTCCCTGAGTATGCTGAGTATGTTCCCTGAGTATGCTGAGTATAAGCATATTCAAGCGCATCCGCTTGTCAACGAATATTTGTCTTCTTTACATAAAAGCATACCAACTGAGGAAATGTTTAGTTCTCTGCTTTAAGAGGAGGCGATACTACTAATAACGAAACGGTCATAAGCAGCCGTGCCTCATGGCGGCCATCTGGAAAAACGGTTATTTCGGCCTACATTATTCTAGTACGAAATGACTCCATATATCATTGCGCTCTCAACTGCATGTCTAATTCCGAGTGAGATTTAGGCAATGTTGATAAATAATGCGAAGCTAGGTTTGCCTAACTGGCCCAACATGAAAATCTGTGGTCATTTTGAAAAATTGCGGCTATATCTTCTCATGGGGCAGTTTGCGGTGGCTCCATATAAAAAAATGTTTCTCGTGACTTCATCCACGTTTGTGCCAAATTTCATACTTTTATGACAAAAGTCACAATTCGACGAAAAATCTATGCATGTTAACTGGACTAGGTAAGTTATAGCAGGAACAACCAACGAATCATATAGCATAGTGAAAACATATGATAATCCTCCTCGATATTTCTTTTTGACAGCATTCCGCATCACTTCACTTCTGTCTGTGCTCGATGTCACGAATTAATAACCAAAGAGATCCGGCAATGCCGGCAGAGTACAGTTTCCTGAATAGGCTTGGATGATGGACTACACCAAACGCTACCTTTGCATCCAGTAATGTTACATATTCCGGATGGAGCCTTGTTCCATGTTCGAGGACGGCCTCATGAAGTAACAGATCACTGAATAGAGGATATACCTCCTGGGTAAAGCCAAATTGCAATGGCTGCTGCTCTCTCATTAGTGTATACCGGATTCTGCTACGAATGTTGTTCTCTAAAATTTTTGTAACCACGGGTGTGATAGTGATGCCTCTATAATTTGCCGAAACATTTTTGTAGCCTTTGTTTTTGTATATTGGCCTTAATATTCCTAGGTTCATCGTGTCCGTTATTTTCCTAAGTCGGAGGATTACATTTAGAAGTATCAGGATGTACTCTGTTACACACTGACCACCATATTAAAGATGTTCTGCAGTTAGGCCGTGGACATCAGGCGCTTTTCCTGAGCTGAGCTTGGAGATTGTATCATTAACTTCTGTTGATGAAAGCGGGTCTGGATCAGAGTCATATTTATTACACAAGTCTTTAATCAGGAGTTCATCAAACTTGTACTCATTTTTACGTGCACGTTCATGTATGAAGTTAGTTTTTCTGTGTTGAGGGTACTGCAGTAGGCTTGCCATCCCTTAGGGACATCGTCGCCTGATTAAGATTGGTCATCAATATTTAGTTTAGTGAGTTGACTGGGCTGTACTTTCCGTTAAGACTTTACCAGGCGATAAAATACTTTTTTATCCTGAGATTGAGCATCCATTATAGTTTGTAGTTTTAGGTCATGTTTCACAGCAGCAGCTTTTCTTTGTGTCCACCGGACATCAGGTTTTGCTTGCCTGTGTTGTAGAACCATAGGGTCAGACGGCTTGTGTGGGCAGCCAGCACACGTCCACCCATGATGCACTTGCTTACTTTTCGATACTGCTTTCGCAATTTCTTCATTCCAGAGAGGCCTGTGCCGGGTTGATGATTGAGAAGAGGCTAGCCAGGTTTCAGACGTCAAAACACTAATAGATTAGATCATATGAATGTCACACACGGTCCTGCAGACTGGACGTGATCCGTTGAGAGAAAGTTTTAACTGTTCCTGATATTCTCGCTGCTCAACCTTACTCCATTGCACTTTTAGGCAGACATCTTGGGCTAGTAGGCGTACTGTTGGCTGGGTGACTAACTTAGGGGTGTTCAAGAGTAGTCTCATAACCATTGGCATTATTGCGGAGCGATATCCGATACTTTACCGTATACTGTTCGGTCTTCATCCGGCGGAGAACAAATTCGAGAAATCTAACAAATTACAGACTTTTCATGTTATTTCTGAAACATATATTGAGCTTACAAAAGATACAGATATGAATAGCTTCCGTATCATTCAAGAGGTGTTGTAGGTCTGTAATTTTGAATAAGTATATGTAGGAAAGCACAGGACTCGAAAATAGCGGGTTACGTTGGGGTTACGTCGGTAGAGTTTAGCTGATTGGCTGATGACATCACGTGGTGTTAATGAATGTGAAAATGAATACACACGATCTCAGGGTCAGTGTTACCGCGTATAGATGACCCAGATGGCAACATGTTGATATTTAAGCCAGACTTCAAGGGAGGTAACCTATCGTGTTTGCAGCCAGGATCGGTCTCCAGTCAACAAAGCATAATGTCCAGTCCATCATTGGCCTGAGACCACTATTAAAAGTAGGTCCGATCCGTTGACCCCTTTAGGCAACATTTGTCAAAGAAGAGAATTGTTTTCAATTATTCATTATTTTTCTGCATCTGTTGCGACCAATAATGGAATACCAGGAGTAGATGTTTGGAGTAGGATATGTTTTCGGTTTAGCTTTGAGTTTGATTTTAACCCAGTGCTTACTAAGCTGTTTCCCAGAGAGAGTATTTGCGTGCCTGTGCACCGCTCTCTCAAAGCAGAGAAAAGACCAAAAGTATGAAGTAATTTTTGGGAACGCGTTTTACTAAAAATCTATGTGAGCAACACCTGTCAAGATGTTTGTCAGGATGTAGCACTTGAATTAAACTACTTCTTGCCAAAGTATGGAAGTCTGGACTGCAATAGGGAATCGGCGAGATATACTTACGTTAACATGACCGTCAAAAGAAATTGTTATAGTGGCCTAAGGACCATTGCTGGCCTGTAGGTCACAAACCACTAAATAATCGTCGTACTTAATACGTAATAAATTGGCTAAGAACATCTTGAGAAAGCTATATTCCTTATAATATTCGCCGCCACAAATGACCCATCACACCAGGTAGCCTGACCTTTCCGCTCAAACATATAAAAAATTCTGCATACACTCCCCGCATTTTTTTTTCGAGATAAGGCCGCTAGAGATAGGGTCATCCCGCCCAATACCATTACGACAAATTTCGGAGGTGGCCGATCAAACTGTTCCAGATTTTCCCCGATTAAAATTTGAAAGGGTAGTTTTGATATAGGTCACAGACCATTTCTTGCACAGTCAGGTATAATGGCCAGTCAAAGTTCGCCCTAAGTCAAGGCCTGATAACAACCGTGCACACGGCCCAGAAATGCAATAGAGGTTTTTGACCTACAAATAAGTAAGCCTACTCCGATTCCAATACACTTTGTATGGCCAAACCAATAACAAACAATCATATACATATGCAAATATAATGGTCATCCTTCGAATATTTGCAAAGTTATTGATGGTCATATTAAAATGCTATTTCTCTTGATATTTGGGCCTTTGGACAGTTAAAAACTTACTGAAATATCATACCCCAAAAGATTATTTAACTCTATCTGGCCTGGGCGATATGGGGTGTAGCGCAGTCTGGAAGGAGGCGGAAAGTACCCCCCCCCCTCCTATATATTTTCGCTATCGCTAAGGTTAGAGGGCTGAAATTTCCCACACTATATCTTTTGGTCAAGCTCTACATGAAAATGTAAAACAATCCATGGCGACGTCACGGAGTCTCAGCTCTCAAAATAAGTAAACCTATTCAGATTCCAATAAACTTTGTGTGGCCGTACCAATAACAAACAATCATGTACATATGCAAATATAAATGTCATGCTTGGAATATTCGCAAAGTTATCGATTGTCACATTAAAGTGATATTTCCCTTAATATATGGACCCTTGAGTGGTCGAAAACTTATTGAAATATTTCACCCCAAAAGATTATTTAATAATTTATTCTCTGGATTTTTAATTTGTACACTTACTGACGCTAACTCTAATCCCCAGAAATTTATCTGTACACACATGGAATAACGATTGTCAACACGAAACCGACCCTTTCCTCATTGTAGTGAGGAAGTAAACGCAAAATTTTACCGCTAATTTTTATCATATCTACAGTTAGAATCCGATGAATGCCGTTTCATGCAGTTATTTGACAAACCAGACCAGTCTTACTTTGCAATGATTAAAGTTTGTGAATATATTGCCCTAACTTAATGCGTGGGCTTATTGACGAGAACGATCGCTGATATGGGGGGTGGAGTCAATAAACGGAATGCTCAAATAAACGTTTCCACAGCAAAGAATTTATCGACAAAAGGCGTGAAAATAACTATACTGACGCAATAACTCAATTCGTTTATAGTAATAATTACAAGCGTCCGTCATTCATAATTGAGTCGTCGTCCATTAGAGAATATCCGCGTCCATAATCCAAAGACCTATTTCATATTCCATATAACAGTATTAGCACAAAATTCAAAAGGACAATCATAGTATACATAGACATAGGCTAGTTTCCTGCAAGCGAAAAGCGGTCAACAGTTTTCAATGATGTCGACAAGACACCATGATGTTCCAAAAATATCAAATCCGTATCGCTGATCAGTATTCTTAATCCATAATAATCGTTGTAAAGTCGTTATCTAGAGTATAATGTATCTCAGTCACGCTTTGATTGTGACTGTTCATACGAACACCGTGAGAATCTTGAAGTACATAGGTTCATACGGCCCCTAGCCCCGGGTTAAGCGGAATTAGCCACAAGTTACGAAACGTAACGCCATATATCTTGCACGCTACGCTCGTATTTTGCTATCTGCATGCGATATGTATCGCCAAATTTGAGAAAATTTGAATAGAGGCGCTTGTTGGAATAGCACTGTTTTCTGCAACACGTTTTTGTGACGTTGACTAAAATCGTCACATTTAACATAGGATCTAGCAAATGCTACTAGGCGAGATATGTATACGTCATATGCAGGTCTAACTGGAATATTACTGCCCAGAAAGGGATAGTTTACGATGTCGAAATTGTAATCATTTCTTTTGTCATAAAGTTGACGAGAGAGAATGCCCGCTTCATTTTATAGAGATATAGATCTAAATATGATGTGCTTGTTGGGCTATCTGTAGTTTTCTTCAAATCCAGTGAAGGTGGATATATATCCTTCACTGCGTCATTTATATAGTGATTATCCACAGCGAGAAGATCGTCTATTTAGCGTTTGGTGAATGAGAAGGAACGGGCTTTGAATGGATCGGTTTTTGAAAGCGCCTGCATATAGTCATACTCATAAGAGAACAGATACAGGTCAGCGAACAGGGGTGCACAACTAGTACCCATTGGAATACCTATATGCTGCTGATATATTGTGTTGCCAAATTTCACATAGATATGTTTAATTATTTTTTATTTTTTAGCAACTCTATAAACAAAGAAACATCCCATGGGTGATATCTCTTGTATGTAGTAGAGCTAAAGAATGCTTTATTGCTTCCGACATTAATGTATCTACGATCAGTTTTCTTGAACACTGATACTATTAATGAACTTAGGCGGTCAATAAGATCCTGATGAGGGATTGTAGTATAGAGAGTCGAGAAATCTCATGTGGATACGATATGTGACCTTCAGCATTAAGTTCTTCCGTCAGACATTTTGAGTTTTTCAATATCCCCATACATTCAACGCCAGAGTTCTTAGAAATAGTGGCGCAATACCTTTTCCAAAATGCTTTTACCTGCTGAAGGCCCTCGCCAACAGAGTTTAAAGAAGCTTGGTGATGCAGCTTCTAGAACTAGCTATGAATCTGGCTTTGTATGGTGATTTATGCATTTTGGGAGTCCAGTATACTTTAGGTATGTCGTTGCGATTGGTTGGAGGACAAATACCTCTTTCCCTGAGAAACGTTTTGTGATTGTTAAATAAATCTTCTAGAGTAAATGCAGTTTCGGAGCAAGTAGACGTATTTGATAATGATATGTCTACACTCAATTCTTTAACCAGCATCTGGTAATAGTAATATTTACATATGAATATTATATTATTTGGAGCTTTGTCTGCTGGGACTATGACGAATTTACTCTGGAGATTTGCTAGAACTTCTTGGGAATTGAGGTTTCTCAGTGCTTGTTTCGCTTGGGGAAGAGTACTGTCAATATGGGGGATTGTTTCAACGACCTTGCTCTTGGTGAGGTTCAGGCATTATTAGGTTTGGGCTGGAAACTATGAAATACTAACTCGAGCGCCCACAATAGACTCAAAATGTATACGCTTAGGCTTGAAAACATTCTCCCTGGTCTGTACAAGAAGACATTTTGATGAAAATAGGCATTTATCTCTGATTTTGTGCCTCTCTGCAGAATTGTTTTTCTTTTTCTTAGAGGTCACACACCATTAATTATTCGTCTTACTTAATATGTAGTAAATTGACAGAGCACATCTTGACGAAACTATATTCCCTAATATTCGCCGTCACAAATGATCCAGCACACCAGATAACCTGGCCTTTCCGCTCAAACATATGAAAAATTCAGAATACATTCCCCACCATTTTTTCGAGATAAGGCCGCCAGATATAGGATCATCCAGCCCGAAACCATTACGGCAAATTTCGGGGATGGTCAATCAAACTGGCCCAGATTTTTTTCCGATTAAAATTTGAAAAGGTGATTTTGATATATTTGAGAGTCAAGTATTATAGAAACATTTTAAAATACGGCACAGACCATTTCTGGCCCAATCAAATATAATGTCCAATCAAAGTTCATCGGAAGTCAAGTCCCGATGATAATCTTGCACCCAGAAACTTCAATGGAGGCTTGTGACCTCCATGTTTTGTCGCTTCGGAGCAAAACAAAAAACAAAAAAACAGGGGGCGTAAAGTCACCCCCGACCAGGGAGGCTTAATAATTTCTTTTCTGGGTTCTTAATTTGTATAATCACTGAAGTTAACTCTGATCCCCAGAATTTCATTTACACACACGTAAAGTGACTAAACGGAATGCCTGAATAAACATATCCACAGCACAGAATTTATCGACAAAAGGCTTCAAAATAACTGTAATTCCTTTATAGTAGTGATGTAATATTTGGTTTTGGGTGATAACTAAGAAATAATAAATTCAAAATGTATACGTTTAGGCTTGTAAACATTTCATCAGGTCTGGAAAAGCAGCAAATTGGCTGAAAATAATCATTTATCTGCGGTTTTGTGTCTCTCATGTGACAACGGCGAAAATCAGATTATCGTGTTTTTTTTTGTTAAAGGTCACAAACCACTGAATAATCGCCTTACTTAATGCGCAGTAAATTGCTGAGCACATCATGAGAAAACTATATTCCCTGATATTCGCCGCCACAAATGACTCACCACCCCAGGTATAGCCGGACATTTCCGTTCAATGATATAAACAATTCAGCATACATTCCCAACCACTTTTTCGAGATAAGGCCGCCAGAGTTAGAGTCATCCCGCCGGACACCATTACGGTAAACTTACGAAATTTATACGAAATTTACCAGTACGAAATAGCAAGCGAACGTCAAAACAATACCATATATTTCAAATTCAAATGTTCGAAGCAAGCAGTTCCCCAAAAATCGACAATCTTTCTTCAATCCACCCCGGAAAATTCGCGCCGAAAGATACACGATGTACACATCAGACCGGTTTAGAACAGATTTGCCCCTAAAGTTTGAGCGATTGCTCCCCGTGGTATATGTCAGTCGCGAAAGCCTAATCACAAAACGGCTCAAGTTTGCGTTAACCCTTCAAATATTCATTATTCTCCAGGCTGGAAAATGTGCATATGTTGTTCTCCTGCTGGGGGTGTTCTGGGTTTTCGAGGTTTTACCTCTTCCGGTGACGTCACTCTTACCCGCTCTGCTGTTTCCCGTCCTTGGTATAATGACCTCAGATGAAGTGAGCGCAGAATATATGAGGGTAAGCATTTAGAAAGGAATAAATTCAACACCTCTAGATTTACAGTTATTCACACTGTGAACGAAGAATCCGTCTAATGCGATCACCGAATTTCACCAACAGTGTCGATTTTCTGTTGCTCCAGAGACGGTCACATTGAGATCTTCAATAGTATGATAACTCTCAATAGACAGGTTCCATCTGAGGAAAACATTTTCCGGTCAAAATTTACTATGTGTTTTACCATCTTATGCCTATGCTGATAGAAAATTTTCAACCTGGATTTTGCTTCAAATTCAAGATGACCGCCAAAATACAAAATGGTCGTCGAAATCGCGTAAAATTAATGGTTCTTCTCGGCTTCTGTTTGTCATAGAAATTAGAATGTTTGGAAGATCAAGAAATTTGATTTTGTGCAATATAATGCGTTTCAGCTTCATTAACCTCTAAAGTCTGAAATGGTCGCCAAATTCACATATATTGGATCTCGGCACTTTCCTATTTGTAGCTGAAATTATCTTTTGATATCTATTTTTGGGTTTGCAGGGTTTCAGAAGTTTATTCTGTACACTACAATGCTCTTTGGAGCCTTACTAACAACAATAATCCATAGCTGACACCAAACACATGTAAACCAGATCTCTCTCAGCTTATAGTTTTCCCAGAAATACGATTGCTGTGTCAAATATAGGATTTGCATGATTCGGAAGTTGAGAGTCGTCCGTAATTTAAGATGACCGCAAAAGAAACAGACAAAAAAACCCAAATAAATAAAAACAAAAAAACCAACAACAACAACAACAAACGCCATTTGTCGCAGAAATTAGCGTTTTTTTGTGTGTACACTTTAATGATTGATGACATGCTTAATGTCTCAAAATGAATCATGATTTTGTCGCAACTTTTAGAAAATGTAAGTACGTACATGTTTTAAATTGAAACGGTTTTATGTTTCAATTGGAAACGTGTCATCTTCATATGTGTCAACGATGCCTCAAAATGAAACATTTCCCCGTTCAGCATGTGTTCATTTGAAACATGTGACATCCTGCATAGTGAAACATGTGTTGTATTTACATGTCTCAATCTGAAACGTGTTACGGCCGACTATGTGTTTCAAAATGAAACGTCTAAGCCCAAAGGTGACTTTGTCCCAACTTTTGCGACATGTCACAAGTGAAACGAGTCTGAACCTGTCTCAAACTTGGAAGTGTCTCAAAATAGTCTACCTCAGATTGCATGTTTCATCAAACCGCCTGATCGCTTGTGAAAGAAACTGAAATAGATAAAACATTTATTACATTCAACTTGTAGCAGTTTTATTCTCTTGTCTGAAAGTCAAAATTCAGACATCAATCAACAATAACCATAGGCAGGAACATAGATGGAGACTGCTTGCTCCTCGAGTTAACAATGACTCATGATAATTTTAGACAGATACATGTTCGGTACATCATAACCCTTGATGTTAACCCATTTATCATAGAGTGAACATTTTTCATGACAATAATGTGCTCAAGCTCTGGTTAACTATACCACTGATTCACACTGAACAAACTTGTACCGGCGATATATTTACATTCAGATATCAAAAATGATAATTTACTCAAGTTAACGCATTGGTCCGTTGACACGTCACGATCTAATTCAACACGCACGAAGCAGTTCTTAACAGGGATTGCTATATATTACATACAAATATTGCCCATACTTGCTGATGTAAATACATGCTAAAAAGTGTATAACTTCGATATATTGCTATCATGCTACTGGCGGTAACTATCTCTGGTGCGACAATCCATTGAAATTCCATTCCATTTTGTGAAATGGTATACGGATCGCAGATGATTATTGAAATTATGGAGGCCTGAACTCGTATCGAGCTGTTGCAGTAGTAATCAAATTCAGGGAGGAGGGAGAAACATTGTTCAACATTCTCATACGGATGAAAAATAATTTTCTCCGACTGGTTGGATGTCATAGAGCAATCGTATTGACTGTGTCCAGAAAATCTCTTGAGCTACACACAATCAAAATGCTGGATGTAGCTTTGATCACATAGAGAATACGTTCAACACATGAGCTTTTTATGGCAACTCTTCTATATATGTTGTTGGTATGCTCATATGTTTAACGCGATTGCTCTTAAACCTACCATACCATCAGGCGTTGAAACTGCGTGATTTTATGGTGTATTCTATTGGGGTCATTTCGTCCATATTTGCATACCTCTCCCAAAAAATAATCATGAGTAACTCAAACTGGCGGCGAGGTGCCATAAAAGTAGTGTTTTCGTACTTTTTGTTCAAGATTTTTGCTTTTCTATGGAAAATTATACAAGAATTATTGTATTTCACATCAGATAAGTATTTCCTAATTTACTATGTAATGTTTCTCGGAGAATGTAGCAAAAAAGGTCGGGAAATCTGACAAAAAATCGACAAAAATTCATATTTAGAATATGACGTAACTGTGAAGTCATCAAAGAGGCCATCTCGCAATTGTATTTTTTCTATTTCTAGTGGATCTGACTCCGAGATTTATTGTGGGAAGTTTTAGACCTCTAGCTCAAGAAAACAAATAAATATTTTGCAGGGAGGGAGCGGGTCTGAAATAGTCTGTCCTCAGGCCTGTGCGGGTCTCAAATGCCCTCGGCCTGGAAGAGTTTAATTATGATGCAAATAATTCAGTGAACGTGGTCATGCAGTCTCTAAATCCTTAATACAAACAGATATCTTCACGTTCTTTGAAGACCAGAAATAAATGTCGTTGTGTATTTCTGAGTCACGGATAGCTCTGTGAGAAGACGACGTGGTGTCTATTTGCACGCGCCAGACAGCAATATCCGTCTTCTAACTGGCGTTCATTGAAACATGGCGCCTTTGTGACTCGGTTGTATGTGTTTTAGCTTTGAAGTTATAAACAGCCATTCGGGCCGTTATAGTGAAACGACTACACGAGTGAAACATGTCACAGCCCTCAAATAGGTGTCTTGTTACGTCTATGAGACATGTTTTTATGAAAAAAGGGTGAAACATGTAGCATTTCTGAGTCAAGTATATAACATCTTTGTACCGTCTAGTTGGGAGGGGGGGAGGGAGGAGCAAGATAGTTGGTTCTGTTCATTAGAATGAGTTTTACCTTCAGTAACAAAATCCAAAATGACCGCCATATCCAAAAGGATCACACAATTTACATACATTGGATCTATGCAACTTCTATTTGTAGTAGGAAGTAGCTTTTTGTCTGTATTATTAAGTTTTTTGGGTTTTGTGAGTTTATTCTTTACACTACAATGCTCTTTAGATCTAACACATAGAATCCAAGATGGCCGCCAAATCCATGTAAACCAGATCTCCTTTGGGTTCTATTTTTGGTCCCTAATCCTGCATGGAACTCCACCCATTTTCAGCACTAGAAACTGTGCTATACAGAAAGAGTGTAATCCCATAATAACGAAACTATACTGTGGGATCACTTTCTAAAATGACAAAAATATCTTTTATCACATAACTGCGGTGCTATTAGGGACATATGGTCGTGACATATTTTTCGTATGCACCTAGGTGAATAACACTTTCAAACACGCTGATTGGATAATACATGTAGCGTGGGAAAATAAATTACTACGCTTGGTCGTGACGTCACTGAAATATTTTTCCCATTTACTACGAAATATTATGTTCACAAGTACAACAACAACATAGATATCTGCAAGACGATCATTTTATCCAGATACCTGCATCGGCCTGCAAGCTATAATTGTCAATAGCCATACAAGCAGCAATGGAACAATGCATTATTTCGATAGTTTTGAGCTTCAAATTTTGTATAAAGTACTCACGTACCGGTCGTAGTCCGTCATTTTTGTTTGGCGAATCGAGACAGCTCGCCGTTTCGAGTATCGTATCCCATCAGATCTCGACAGTAAAGGTTTGTTCATTCTTTTGCAATGTCTCCATGGATTCTTCCCTATGTTTGCTTATTTCTTGCAATAGATCTGGATGATTTAGAGGCTTCAAACGGATTACGTATTCAAAGTGTTCTTGTCAACATGTCGCGCGCATGATGGCATGCAGCGAACACGAGTGCAATTCGTGGCATGGCATGATCCAAAATAATTAATATATGAAGAACAGCGAAGTAACAAATTACACTTATTTTATTCTGTTGTGAAATGCTCTACGATATTTTGAAATACTGTGAAAACTGAACAGCCTTACAAGGGAGGTGCTCAAACTCTGTTGCATTTTGGAACTATATCGGCTTAGCGTATACAACAAATTGTAAGGCTGTGATACGCCTAAGCCAGGGCCGTTTTTCATCGAGAATGAAACAAAGAAAATAAATTTTGAGGTAGATTTGATAATGAAATCTTTGAATTATTGACTTAAAAATAGTTATGTGATAAACAGAATCTTACACTCGTGGCAATTTAATATGAAAGTTATGACACTCGTTGAGTAAGTTTTATATGTTGCTCGCTAAAGCTCGCAACATATAAAACTTACTCAACTCGTGTCATAACTTATTAAATAGCCACCCGTGTAAGATCCTCTATATATAAACGGAAGTGGTAATCATGGCAGCTAACATCAAAATATCATCTACATGATCTCTGGAGCTACGCTCGTAATTTATGTCTTATTATGGTGAACCCGGTAGTTAGGTTTCGTGTACTAGGGCGTAGACAAGTTGTGAAGTTTGGGGGGGCTTAGGGGGAGAGTCTGAGGGGGGGTATCCCCCCTCGCAGCGAAGATTTTTTTTCGAAAATTGATGGTAAATTGGCGCTCACTGGGAGCATTTGAGCGGTAAAAGATTGTAAAAGTTGAACTTTTTTTTTGCGAAAATATCCTACAACAGTGGCGATCACTACGTGATATACAAGGTGAAATGATCATTCAATCCGGAGTTTGCGCTATAATTCAAGTTATTTCTTAGACAATACTATTTTGCCTAGATAGCAGGGGCGGTGCATTGATGCGTGGTTGACCGCATGAGTTCTGGTGTTCGTTCTGAAGTTGCCAAACTTATCAAAAATGTAAGCTTAGTGGTCCTTTCTCGGAATAGTAGCGAAAATTATCCATATTCATCATATTTACACCAGTTGAACAGTGACTGTGTCTGGGTTAGATGTTTTACCTGTATTTCTAGGGTTTCTCCGTGAAAATTATTCGAGAGTTCACGAGTATCTCTCGTTTGTGAATGAATAAACACTGAACAAATGACTGGGATCTCAATCAAAAAAAATGTTTATGGTGAAAAAGTTCTGAAAAAATCTTTTCAACCCACGTTTTGACCTTTTTCGTCCAAATGGGCGATATGTGATTGAATTGGAGCGCATTATTCGTTTCTCGGAGAAAATCACACTTCCCCTGTAATATCCAACAAATGATAAAGATATGTGACAAGCTAAACATTTACTTCTCTGCTATGTTTGCTTTCTGTTTCTTTCTTTCTTTCTTTCCTTTTTCCTCTCTTTTTTTCTTTTTTTTCTGTTCTTTTTTTTTGCCGGACGTTAATATTTGGGGGGCTGAAGCCCCCCCAAGCCCCCCCTTGTCTACGCCCTTGACTCTATTGTAGTACAGTCTGAGTGAGAGTAAACACAAGGTCCAAATTTCTGGACTAATAATGGTTACCTTTCAAGTTCAGTGACGGAGATACAAAAAGGATCTTACACGAGTGGCTATTTAATATGAAAGTTATGACACGAGTTGACTAAGTTTTATATGTTGCGAGCTTTAGCGAGCAACATATAAAACTTACTCAACGAGTGTCATAACTTTCATATTAAATTGCCACGAGTGTAAGATTCTGTTTATCACATAACTATTTTTAAGTCAATAATTCGAAGATTTTATTATCAAATCTACCTCAAGATTTCTTTTTTTTGGTTTCATTCTCGACGAAAAGACGACCCTGGCTAAGGCGTATCACAGCCTTACAAGTTGTTGTATACGCTAAGCCGATATAGTTCCAAAATGCTACAGAGCTTGAGCACCTCCCTTGTGAGGCTGTTCAGTTTTCACAGTATTTCAAAATATCGTAGAGCATTTCACAACAGAATAAAATAAGTGTAATTTGTTACTTCGCTGTTCTTCATACATTAATTATTTTGGATCATACCATGCCACGAATTGCACTCGTGTTCGCTGCATGCCATCATGCGCGCGACATGTTGGCGACTTCTCAGCGAGGTGACGACATGCTATGCTGACAAGAACATTTTGAATACGTAATCCGTTTGAAGTCTCTAAATCACCCAGATCTATTGCAAGAAATAATCAAACATAGAGAAGAATCCATGCAGATATTGCAAAAGATGAACAAACGTTTACTGTCGAGATCTGACGGGATACGGTACTCAAAACGGCGAGCTGGCTCGATTCGCCAAACAAAGATGACGGACTACGACCGGTACGTGAGTACTTTATACAAAATTTGAAGCACAAAACTGTCGAAATAATGCATTGTTCCATTGCTGCTTGTATGGCTATTGACAATTATAGTTTGCAAGCCGATGCATGTATCTGGATAAAATGATCGTCTTGCAGATATCTATGTTGTTGTTGCACTTGTGAACATAATATTTCGTAGTAAAATTTTATCAATGGGAAAAATAATTCAGCGACGTCACGACCAAGCGTCGTAATTTATTTTCTCACGCTACCTGTATTATCCAATCAGCGTGTTTGAAAGTGTTACTCACCTAGGTGCATACGAAAAATATGTCACGACCATACCGCATGTTATGTGATAAATATCAGTAAAGGTACCCTTATAAAAGGGGTTTCGGAAGCCAGGGGAATCGTCTATATATTATCAACGAATGGAAAGGAATATCAAAGATCAGAGCAGAATGATTAACCCTATCAGGCTGGGGGGGGGGGGGGGCAAAATGGCCCCCTTTGCCAAACTTTCTGCGCTATCTCCGGAACGACAAAAATTGGAGAGCTGAAACTCCTTCACTTTATAGTGTATCATATTGGGTCATTTGGAGCCTATTTGCATAACCCGCCGAGCAGATGATCATGGGCCAATTCAAGATGCTGGCCACGTGGAGTACCAGAAAAATGATGTTTTCGTCATTTTTCTTCAACATTTTTGCTTTTCCACGATGAAAAGTGGACAAAAACTATTTTATTTCACATCACATTAATATTTACTAATTTATCACGCAGGTTTTGCGGAGAAATTGCATAAATAAAAAATTCTGACCGAAAAAACGATCAAGAAATGCCGTTTTTGAAAATGAAAGTTTTCTGTTAGCGCTTGACCCAAGGGTATAGTGTGGTAAGTTTCAGCCTCCTAGCTCAAGGGGTAAGAAAAATAATTAGGGAGGGGGGAATGGCCCCCATAGGTCTGGACAGGTCCCAAAATGACCAGGCCAGATAGGAAGAAGACCGACCACGGTATGTGACGGGCGCACTGAACTGCTCGGTCGTTCACGAGATGGACGTGTCTCCCGGTCTCTTACTTCACATGGGCTCTATTTTGAATTTACCCATGATCAATTTCAAAATGGACCAAATATAATACTCCATAAAGTCACGGAGTGTTAAATTCTAAATTTTTCTATTTTATTATTATTATTTTGTTGTTTCGGAAATAGTGTAGCAGGTTTGGTAGGGGATGATGTCGTAATGCCCCCACCCCCATGCTTGGTACATTAAAGAGTAATCGCGTAGAACATATGAGCATATTACGAAACAACATCAAAATACATAGCAGGGTTGCGATGAAAAAGGTGAAACTGATGGGGCACCAATGAGAGCACACAGTCAAAGAAACAACAAATGTTTTCTCTTTGTGATCAAAGCTATACATCCAGTACTTTGAATGTGTAGCGCATATCATCCAGGTTGCCACATGAACAGGTACAATAAAAGCGTACCTGAGATACAACACATATCACGAATCGTTAGATTCTTGGTATGTGCTTTAGAATAGGTTAACCAGAAGACTATTCTGTGAAGTCATGTGACGCAGTCAGTATGTCGGCACCTCTTCCCACTTCCCTTATATATGTTGTAATTTCTGGACACAGTCAATACGGTTTCTCTATATGTGATCCCTTGCAAGGGATTCGGCCTCAGTGACACATGATAACAAATCAGAAAGAAACAGAGGGAACATTATGAAACTATTGCCTTGGTGTGAGGGGAATATGCAGTTTTGTTGCCCCGAGGCTGTGCATATTGCCCGAGCCGCAGGCGAGGGCAATATGCACAGCCGCGGGGCAACAAAACTGTACATTCCGCTCACAACAAGGCAATTATTTCATTATTATATTTATCATCTTAACTCTGTGCTAATCTATTACCCCTCGAGTCAAATATTGTTTTATGTTTTATTTTGCCAGAGCGCAATCCTTCTGAGTTCGTTGTTTACAGTAGGCAACCGCCTACAAGTTGCAACATAATTTATCATGCACGAGATTCCACTGATTCGGAGGTGCTTCACTACTATCGTGTAAATCTCGCAACGCAAGTATAGTTGTTCGATGATGCTTGTTAGTTACTCTAATAATGTGATTGGGTACGATTCTACTTACAAATAGATGGGGAAATATTTATTTCTACTGTATTTTGCAGTTAAAATAAGCTCGACGAACTGCTCCGTGATCGGCTGTTTGCAGAACGGGGCTACCTCCCTTTGGTGTATATTCCATGGGGGGTGCATATGGAATATGCCGTTTCAGCGGGCAATATACACCCACTTGACCGGGGAATATGCAGTTTTATCTCATTACAATGTATACATGTATAGGGAGACACTCTAATAAATATAATAATATGTTTTATCCATATGGGAATACCGAATAGTGTTTGGTGTGTAAAACAACGTTTCTCCCTTACAACACAAGAATGATCCAGCCAGGCTCCGTCATTTTAATAGTCATCAGCGATCCGTATTCCGTATTCACCAAAATGCAATGGAATTTTAATCGATTATCGTGCCGGAACAGCGATAGTTAATCGCGAGTAGCATGTCAAGCACGTAAATGAATCAGCAATTATGGTGGATATTTGTAGGCTTAGCACCCGTTAAGAACGGCTTCTTGTGTGTTGGATTAGGAAGTGTCCTATCAACGAACCAATGTGGCAATTGTTGTTGTTGGCAACTGAGCATAAAATTATCATTTTGATTAATCTGAATATACAAGTTTAGTGTATATCGCTGATATACATGTACCTATGGTAATCAGAGCTTGAGCATATTATTAATACATGAACAATTCTCACTCTATGTAAATGGGTTCACATCAGGGATTAAGATGTACCAAATGTGTATTTGTCTGAAATTATCAGAAGTCATTGTTAACCTGAGGAGCCGTCTGTTTTATATGCTTCTGTCTATGGTTATAGTTGGTTCATACCAGACTTTGACTTCAATCGAAGATAAGAGAATAAAAACTGAAGCAAGTTGAATTTGACAAATGTTTCATTTATTTCAGTGTCTTTTTAGGGCGATGTGGCGTTTTTATGAAACATGTATAATGGAAGGCAGACTGTTTTGAACCACCTCCAAGTTTGAGATATGTTCAGACCCGTTTCATTTGTGACATGTCCTAAGTTGGGACAAAGTCTTGTTTGGGCTTTGACGTTTCATTTTGGAACATGTACTCGGCTCTATCATTTTTTAAATTGAGACATGTATATACAACACATGTTTCACTATACTGGAACGTCACATTTTTCAAACGAACACATGAATTAACGAAGACATGTCTCATATAGAGACATCGTTCCTTAAAAATTTAAGGATTAATCCCCGACTATTACACCAGCGGAGTATTCCTCAACATAACTAAGGAATATTCCTTACCATGTTAAGATATTTCCTTAACATGCTACGGAATATTCCTTATTGAATTCCAAGGAATATTCCGCTTTTGTAATAGTCGAGAATAGTCCTTAAATTCTAAGGAATTTTCTTTACAGTGAATTAACTCGTGTAAGGATGACGTGTTTCAATTTGAAATACGAAACACGAAGCCGTTTCAAACTGAAATATATACATACATGTCTCAAAAGTTGGGACAAAATCAAGTTTCATTTTGAGACGTTAAACATGTCATCAATCATTACAGTGTTAGCTTTAGAATACACAGTACTTTGATATTTTGTTTCCAGATTAGTTTCACTTGTCGAATCGTCCTATGATCAATATATGTCTCAAACACAGGACACGTCTCTCACGGTGATTGGGATATTCTGTCTGGTAGCCGGCATTGAGAGATGTGGTCTCCACCGACGTATGGCATTACGTATACTCTTGCTGTTTGGATCCAAACCGCACTGGTAATCTCTTAATCCTGCCTTGTTTGGAATTGGGGGAGGTTATTTGAATGGGCGTGGGGGTGGGGGAGGGGTGGAGGTGGTGTTGACGGTGGAGGGGTTACTAGTGAGAGATAGTTGTCACCTGGTCACCTTTTGTCCGAAAGTCTTCGACACAATAGCCTCAAGCAATATAGACTGAATTTGGAAAATAACACTAACAACGCCATTTTGAATTTGCTTCTCGTTTATTTGAATGCTATATAATTGAGCACATTTAACCTGTCTAGCTGCAATAATAGAACATAGAACATTAGTTGGATTAATGGAAATATATGGTATTGCAGGAGTTGGAGCAGGTATATTGAAGTTAAAATGTGCCTATATGTTACATTTCAGGCTCGTTTTGGGAATGTTGACATGTGCCACTGTGCTGTCAATGTTACTTACCGTTGGAGTGGCTATTATGCTGTTGCCAATCGTCCGAACGATGGTGGCCAAACTTAAACACGTTGAGGATGAGACAGCCACCGGTATATATTGTATATTGGAGGAGCATTAATTGACTTATATCACATTCCTTATACATGTACCTAGTTTCACAGTTTCTTGTGATATAGTGAAAATATGTATAAGACAAAATTAGTATGAACCCATATTTCTGGGTATGATACGATTTAAAATTTTTTTTAAAAAAATCGCAGTGTATTTCAGGCTACATATTTGGAATGCCATTAGTTCAGGTGGTATCTAAAACTTTTAAAGCTATGTTTTTTTTTGTCTAAAACTATAAAGTAATCCTGCAAGCTTAGCATTTTAATGAATTTCATTTTGATAGATTATGGACAAAGAATGGACATGATATAGAACGCCTTCGTCTTCCCAAACAGGATTTTTTCCAGATCCACTGAATAACATTTCGAAATTTATCATTTTCACTAATATCAGACATTGAAATGAACAATGTTACCAAGACAAGTGAGGCCGAAGAGGATAGGAATACAGAAGACTCAGACGAATCTTCCACGATTACGAGGTATTGCAAATTGTGAGATGGCTAATTGAGCATGATATGCTTGATGCATATAATTATCTGTTTTTAGAGATTTGCGAATACAATGTTGCATACTGGAACACGGTAGCGGTATACTTGAATGTAATGGATATTCAAGTGAACTGATCAGTGCATGGTCAGGGGATGTTACGGCAAGCAATGCGATAGAAAGGGAGATATTTGGATCCGACAGCACCACAGGTGGAGTAAAAAATGCCTCTACACTATATTCACCGACGGTATATTTCATTTATGGACAAAACTATTCATTTAATGTGTCTTTAACAAAATAAAAAAACAAAAACAAAAAAAAACTTGTGACGCAGCCATATAATTGAGTAAAAAAATTATATCAATTAACAAAACCACGGATGGCTTTTTGTTTCCCATGACGTTCAAACTGAGAATTGTTCTGTGTTCACTAGCTCAGAAACGTTGACCTTCCGTCACTATCCTAAGGCTTGGCGAGGAAACGCGCAGTAATCGTTTCGTTTGTCTTGAAAGTATTTTACTAGCTTATTAACCTCTGATGATTCGTTTCCTGACGCTCAGCTTTATCCATTATTAAAGTTAACACCGGTACATTATTCACTTGCATTTGAAAATATTTTGCCACCAAACTGGTTTGAGATTTACGGTATTTTCCTGGATTTTCATTCGGCTTGCATGCGCAAAGATAACCTTGACCGCCACAGCATGGGCAAATTATCTATAAAATCTTGTACATAAAATACTTTAAATTAATTACTCCCATAACTTGATCATTGGAAATCAACTACAGGCGTTTATAGCAAAAGATAACACTTGGATGCTAGTAAAAGATACATCCGTATTTGTGAGCTTTACTGATTGGCCACTTCATCGAAATTTAGAGACGAAATTAGACGATTGTATGGGGTCATCAAATTCCTTGAAAATTGCTGTGTTGGTATTTCGAAAAAAAAGTGAAACAGTTTTATCTGTTATAGATTTCAAACTTATGAAGGATTGTGCATTTCAATTGTTATAAGTTAATAGCTCGAAATATAGATATAGACCCATTTCGACTTAATGTCTAGAAAAATATATTTTTTATCTTGACCCCAGTGAAGGTACACATTTCGGTAAGTATGTCTGTTTTCATTCCCCTGCACTTGTGTATGTCATCTAATTGTACCCATATCCCAAAAGGAAGAAATG
This sequence comes from Hanleya hanleyi, assembly GCA_036873755.1. Taxonomy (NCBI): domain Eukaryota; kingdom Metazoa; phylum Mollusca; class Polyplacophora; order Lepidopleurida; family Hanleyidae; genus Hanleya; species Hanleya hanleyi. The sequence goes on from JAVTVY010031196.1 coordinate 107,950, forward strand.
CCTTGATGCGTGTTGGTCATAATCCGTGGGACAGTGTCGTATGCAGAAATATCTATTTTGGCTCGAGGTGGCTGAAAAATGTCCATCATTCATGGGAGATTAAATGACTTGAGATTTATATTTCTGAGAGGCCTCCCGTTTAGAATCATTGTTGTACGCGGAGAGGCTATGTTCTCCGTTGTCTCCTGACACTTCATGAAAGATTTTCCTCGAAATAAAAGGTGAAGTCCTCAATTCCGCTACCGTCTAAATGTGGAAGCATTCTCGCCAAACGTTTGAATTAGGATACGAATTGTCCTGTCAATATAATCGTCTTGTCTGTCATTCAATATTCAGTCGTCGTCCATTAAAGAATTTCCGCGTCCATACTCCCAAGACCTAATTCATATAACATCCCCAGCACCAAATGCAGACAGACGTTCACACAGTGAACACCAGATTGGGTTTGTTGTCGATTCAAAAGACTCTTGAACCAGAATTAGAAAAAAAGAAGCATACACGTCAGTGTATCCCCGTTGATGAAAACATAGCAGAGAACAGGTCTTGTCCTTAACACTACCATCTAGTACTATACACTGACCATCACGTTTTATACAAGGATTTGTCACCGACAGAAAGCCTTGAGCTAAGAACTCAGAACTGGGGACAATAATTTAAACAGAGAGATATCGCACCATTAACATTTTTGCGAGTTAATATTTTGTTTAACGATATCGTCAGAATGAATATCGATACCATTACCAGGCGAAAAGATGATGCCCATTGCAAGGTATGTTGGGGTAGAGCTGGTAAGAAACCCTTTCCCACAAGAATACTAATACTGACGTCAATAACTTTCACTCAGACTATCACAATAACCTTTACCCTAAATGTTACCTCCATATTTGTAGATAGCATGGTCCACGATTTGAGAAATTTAGTAAACAGACTTTGGTTTATATGGCATTCGTATTATTACCGGGACACTGTTATAAATACATGCGAGGTTCCCCACTTTAGCCAATGCGGTACTAGAGAATTTAAATGGGAAAGCGATTTAATGGCAGGACGCGGATAGTTTTTGATACATGTTAACGCATCATAACGAGGCACAAACTTATAACGACACAACAAAGCCGTTATGATTAGATAACGACACATCGTTATAACAAGATATTTGTTTTGATCGAAGATCAATTAATCTCTTCCCGAGGAAAGCGAGCTGGTTGACTTCTGGATTCTTGTACCTGTCCGTAACTAATTGAAAAGCCATAACATGTGTAACATCAGGTACATTGTAATTCTTCCATGCTTTCGAAGACAGGGCTTCACAAAGGGAGATAACTGTTGATTTAGCAAACACATTACTCGCTAAAGTGACATTGTTATGACGACTTATAGTATAATGAGTTTGCATATGATAAAAAATGCCCATATCATGTCCCCAATTGGTTATTGTAGTTAATTATCACCTGCGATATGTCAGTCCCAGTCAAGCGGCCAAATTAAGGCTTCTCTTTGACCAAATGTTGTCCGTCGAAACTTTTTGTTTCACGAAAAATATATTGTCACTATAGCTATGTACACTCTCAGAAATATTCAGGGAATAATCCTGAATAGATTAGGCTGCACATCCACAACTCAATTTCAGGGATTTTACCTGAAATCCAGGGATAATTTCCTGAATTTCGGATACAAGACCCTGAATGAGAGGATTTTCCATGAAATTCAGGCAAATTTACCAACCTGATTAGTAAGTTCCCGACCCTATTCAGGTTCGTAAAATCCCCTAAAATTCAGGTAATTTAGCCTTAATTCATGGATGATATACCTCAATTTCAGGAAATTATCCCTGAATTTCAGGTAAAATCCCTGAAATTGAGTTGTGGATGTGCAGCCTGATCTATTCAGGATTATTCCCTGAATATTTCTGAGAGTGTAGTATTACAATTGAGGCTAGTATGAATAAATGGTTGCTCATAGAGTAAACATGTGAAAATCTTCATCAATGTCTTATTATTTTACCAGGTCTAACCACGATCTGGAGATTGCGAGATTATACAAGGCTTTGACTCTTTGTGTCGCTTATGGAACTACCATTGGAGCAACGGCCACATTGACCGGATCTCCCAGCAACTTCGTCATGCTCGGGCTAGCAGAACAGTAAATATACTCCTTGAATACGTTGCCGCGACAATTCTTGACATTTTTGTGAGACACCATCCTGTAAGAAACCCTTGCGGACCTCTACAACGAATCCCGTCTATTTCGGGTAGACAGTGCCACGAACAAGTGATCCAGTATCTAATGTGACGCTTTGATCAAGGGATGAAAATTCCCACTCTCGGAAAGGAAAATACATCCCAACCTCCCCTGGTGGCTTCGCTTTTCCTTCCCTCGATTGTATGTTAAACTGGACTCTCTTAATGTTGAGGTATTATCAGACTTTTTTCGGACAACAGCCAAGATCTGATACACTTGCCGCTCCGAAAATGACGACAGGACTAAATATGGCTACCTTCTCTAGGGGTTTTCGGACGTTACGAAATAACATCTGGCATGACGTTCGTCCAGTCAGCTGGTATTCGCCCATGACTTGATCCACGCCTTGTTTTATTTTCTCTTAGATTTTTCGGGTGTTATGGATTGACGTCTGGCGTGACTTTCGTCAGCTGGATGGTGTTTGCCTTCCCCCTGTCTGTCATTGTCATGGTATTGACGTGGATATGGTTCGTCATTTTCTTCCTCAGAGGAAAGTAAGAAAATATTTCTTCTATTGTATTACGGTCTCTAGCGTAACGAGTGACGTACAAGAGAGATGTGGAGTTGACCAATTATCATAAGTGCCTCACTTATCACGTCAATGTGCCACATGCTGGACAGACAATGTTGGTTTACGATTCGCTACAATTAAATGGGGTCGATACTTCATGTAAGTTTTTATAGACAGATCTGGTATCTGTTCTCATCCGGGGGTTCTCTTGCATGACAAAGACATGCTGATAGGCGAGCAGCTGGCCAATGTTCAAGCCTTCGATTAACACCCAGTTGAGTTACTGAGCTGACCACTCATGATTTTATGCTGGCGTTACATGAGGAATTTCTTTGCCTACCAACTACATCAGATCGCAGGTCTTCATGCAATAGAAACCCCCGGGTGTAGACCCATCGTTGTCCCCAGACTTGCCTATTGTATGCATTGTTTCGTCATCCTTACATGAGGTAAGAACCATAATTGGACACTATTATTAAATTCTTTAATCCTCTAATTACCGGTAATTAACCTATGATATATCGTATCGTGCGGTGATATATGTTTTCTTCCTCAGATGCGTTCTCACCACAGTTTCATATACTATTGCGTTTACTGTTGTTTCGTTGATAACACATTATCAGGATTATATTGTTCCGAGATGTAGTTTTATCTTTCTTTGACCCCAGAGGCATCTGTAGACGTTCACACCAGTCAGAAGAAATGCTTAAAGCCGAGGAAAGTATGAATAAATATCTACGAGACGAATATGTAGAGTTAGGCTCATGGAAGTAAGTAGAAATAGCCAGAATATAAGGGTTTAGTCTGTCATTTAATATTCAGCCGTCGTCCGTATAATGTCTGACTCTGCTAACTTTATGCTGAAATAGAGAGAGATGTGTTAAACCGGCAAACCTGGCGGATTATTCACAATGTAACTATGCTGTTGGGCATGCATAAGGACTGGTACACACGAGCCAGTTTTCCTTGACGTGAGACTAAATTTATAGAAATCTGTAGTGGTTATTAGCTTGCTTACAAGCTGGTGTTATAGATGCTGATCGTACTAGAGCAGCATATAGCGAATCGCCGTAACAGTCTTTCACAAATTTGACCCCACTTGTCAACTGGCTCGTGTGCACCAGGCCCAAGTAATCATAGGAAGGGAGCAAACCAAGTTGCGACGCTTCCAGCACGTGGTGATTGTGGAAGCTCCGAATAGGGTATTTACGAATTATCCCGATCTCGCGGTCGGATTTTTGGAGAAAATAGGATAAAAATGAATTGATGTGGGCCCCCGTTTGCGACGAATAGCTCTATATGGCACAATATAGGACAGCTGTCAATCTCCCTTTGGTGGAGGTGCGAGTCTGCTGCCTGCCCTTGATCTCGAAAATACATGCCTTCCTCTTATTAACAAATTCCTTTGTCTGCATATTCGCAGAAATGCAGGGAATCAAAATTGGACTTCCTGGTACCTTTTAGTGGTACTATACAACATATCAACCAATCACATAGGATTCCTTTCCTAAGGAAGTAGATGACGTTTCTAGAGATTGAATTGTTTTTAAATTTCAGTATTTATTCATCAGGTTAAAAGAAATAATGAATAAGAAACAACTGGGCTGTTCGCCATACTCATTATGAAAATAGCAGTCATATGTATGTGTATGATAGTCATAACACTGAATACATAGGAAAATTTGACTTTTTAATTGCTTAAAGTTCAATAAATCAAACTTCCTCGTGTCAGATTGTCCCCTCTTTGCTGTATAATATAAAACACTCACAGTTCTCGGTCGAATACGTAATATAAACAGGGGATCACCATGCTTTCTTAGAAAACATTACCGGTATAACCGATAAATTGAGTCTTTCCAGTCTTATGTCCAGAAGGGGTGAGGACGAGGAATCAGGGTGAGGGTGGGGAATATTCTTGCAGGTTCATCTATAAGACATTTACACGTTTATATTTTTGTCAAAACGGATGAATTCTGGGGGTATCACAAGCGTGATCTTCAAACTCATGAGCACTTTGCGCTTTCCAATCGTTGAATCTAACATGCCAACTTTTTGGTCATGCCTATCCCTATATCGAACGGCCATTAATGCGCTTAAATGCTTTTGTTGTGTCAGATTGTACTCTGTTATTTATTTTCATCCTATTTTCAGGTGTTTGGTCATTTTTACTAGGAAATTCAATCTGTTGTGAAATCTTCTAAAAATCACGATGTTATAGCCCCATAAGCGCATATAAATTAACGTCAATACTCCTTTAAGAGACAGGGAACAGTGATTGAGTGTGTGATACATTTGTAAACGTCCCTAAATATTTAGAAACCATACATTTTGGTTCCTATATCAATACATGTATCTTCTTGTTCACCTTCAATGCAGCTAACACTCAAATGATCCAATCTTCAATTAAGACAGATTTGCTGTTTAACAGGTATCCTGAAATCGTTATACTCACATTTATTGTGCTCCTGGTCCTTTTGTTCTTCACCAAAGATCTGTATTTTGTCCCTGGTTGGAATATCATCTTCAAGGAAAGGTAAGATTACAAGCGTCTAATCCGTCATCCATAATTCAGCCGTCGTCCATTAGAGAATATCCGCGTCCATAATCCAAAGACCTATTCCATATTCCATATAACAGTATTAGCACCAAATTCAAAAGACAATCATAGTATACATAAACATAGGCTTGTTTCCTGCAAGAGAGAAGCGGTCAACAGTTTTCAATGATGCCGGCAAGACATCATGATCGCTGATCAGTATTCTTAATCCATAATATTCGTTATAGAGTCGTCATCTAAAAAAAGATGTATCTCAGTCACGCTTTGATTGTGCCTGTTCATATGAGTACCATGAGGATCTTGAAGTACATGAGTTCATACGGCCCCTAGCCCCGGGTTAAGCGGAATTAGACACAAGTTACGAAACGTAGCGCCATAGATCTTGCACGCTACGTTCGTATTTTGCTATCAGCATGCGATATGTTTCGCCAAATTTGAGAAACTTTGAGTGGAGGCGTTTGGTGGAATAGCCCTGTTTTATAAGTTTCTGTAACAATGTTTTGTGACGTTGATTAAAATCGTCACATTTAACACAGGATCTAGCAAATGCTACTAAGCGAAATATGTATACGCCATATGCAGGTCCCACTGGAATATTACTGTCCAGAAAGGGATAGTTTACGATATCGAAATTGTAATCATCTCTTTTGTCATAAAGTCGACGCGAGAGAATGCCCGCTTCATTAGAATGAAACTAATGTATCTAAACGTATCTCTGTATACCAATGCATAGCACTGTTATATGTAACAAGGGCCAATTGCACAGACCGGTTGACGTCATAATTCATCGATGTTTTCGCGGGCATAGGTTAACAGGGCCATATATGGTAAAAAAGGGTGGTCATTGGTTATCGATTTATGCCATTCCAATACCGACTGTCAAGCCTGTTTTAACATTATACGGCTGTATTGACCTCTGTCCTGGAGAATATCAATTGCTTCTGACATCACCTTATGTAGTCACGCCTCGGTACGCGAAACCGCAGAACTGTTGCATTTTATACAGAGATAAACTGTTATTTGAAATAAGATGGATTATAAATATCACAGAGAAATGGTGATTTCCCTATGGATAATCCATTCGTGATAACTCGCTAAATCTTTTGTCGATGTGTACATCGAGTGTCAACGAAGATTCACAAGATCTTATAACAATCGAATATGTATTCAACAGGAAATTTTATTTGACAGGATTCTAAACTATTTCAAATCTTTTCCAAACAGGTATGTAGGCAGTTCTACTCCAGCCGTTTTACTGGCTGCATTGCTGTTTATTCTACCAGCCGCATCACCTAGAGAACTATTAAAGGGAGGTAAGTTTGGTCAACGTAAGTTTCAAGACAAAATTTGACTGCGAGTAAAAATATTATCTGTGGTATGATAAAATTAAGTTTCATATCACCAGTCAATCAGAATGACTAATCCTAGCTATTTCCAATATCCCACATCTGTTTTATCACTGCGTCAGAATAGCCTGTTTAATGCGTTACATTTTAGAAAAAAGGCTTTACAAAATCATTAATAAACATGCTGTATAAGAAAAAGACCAACAACCAAAATACAACCTCAAAAGCTTGTTGACGTTGTTTGACGTTACCTCGGACTGTGATAATTCACAGTATACATAACTCTCAATGTCAAACTGTTTTTGTGCAGAATAGAATAGACAACTTTTTTGGCAATGCAACAGTAAAAGCTTCTCCACGAGGGTAGAGAGGTAAGCAGTTCCGGTGATTGGCGAAAGTAGACTTTGCTAATGCCGTATAGGAACGAACCAACACACATTTTGCGAATTTTGTAGGCGGCGTTTTTGATTTGTATTATTACATTCATTTAGGATCGAAATGGTTTAATAGCTGTCCAAACTCGTTCAAAAGCTTTTGCTTTTTCTGTTTTGAGACGAAAATATAATTTCGTGTGGAATCTTATCAACATGTTCCATGTTAAATGTTAAACGTGGGCATATAGACTTTATTTTGGACTTTTGATACACTCTCGAAGATCTTCAAACTTTTGCCAACATTGGTCTTGAAAGAAAATCTGACGGCTCAAGATTTGCCCCAATACTTGATTGGAAAGAAGCCAGCAAAACAATTCCTTGGGGAATCCTGGTATTGCTTGGAGCTGCATTCACCATAGTCAAAGCTTGTAAGGTAGGTGAATTCATTTTTCGATCAAGGACGTTTTACTGCTCATTTGTATAATTTTTATATATGTATTCATTAATGGAACAGCTGTATGTTTATCAGAAGGTATAAACGTATGGGGTGGGATGGGCAGGAACGGTTATCTCCAATTGTGGTAACGATGCTATCGTCAATTCAGTCATCTCAAAGCAAACACCTTTTCGTAAAACATAGAGCAACTCACCTGTAAAAAATATAATGGAGTTATAATCTTTCCAGATCTAACAAGCCACAATTTTCGTCAAACTTAAGAAATACGAATACACAGATATTGCGTGCTGTGAGGTGTGATATCACGATTTGTCAGCTCGAAAAGGTGATGTTCAACGAGTGCGGAGCATCTATGTAAGATACATAGTTCGCTGTTATCTTACAGCGGAATGACAGCACAACAGACGACAATGCTACGAAAGAGTCTGTTCACGGGCGATAACTGTGCGAGACCGTGTGGCATTGCCTGTGCCGTGTGACGTCAGCGCGTGATCGTGTGATATCGGCGCGAGATCGTAGGACATCATATTGACGAGCTGTTTTTTTCCTAAGACATCGAGAATTGCGGAATATCACGTGATGGTGTCTCAACAAACGAATACCCAGTGAGGTATAATAATAATATTTATATCCCGCTGATGTTAATCCGCGCGAAGTATTTATTTCGAATGAAACCGTGGTTTAAATATCGTTGTCTGCATTGAGTGGTTGCAATCACGGAGCGAACATATATGCGATAATTCACAATGGGTTAGTTTGCAAAATGCCTAAAATGGACTGCGATTAATTATTTTTGATTACCGTTTATTCATGCCTGAACGTCCAAAAAAATTCAGTCGATGTCAAAGTTAATGCTCACGAGATTACAGATCTACATACCAAAAATGCTGTTGGTGATATTCTCCAAGTAGACGCTTCTATTCAATATTCGCATCTTTATTTCAGTTCATATTCTGCATAATACTTCAAGATAATATATTTCATTCTAACATCTAACTAAATGACACTTGTAATAAAAAGTCGATGTTCGCACCAGTAATCTGTGATAATAAGCTAATATCCACAATGCAACAATTCAACATGGCGACCAAATCCATGATCGGTCGTTTGACCCACGGATGATATTGATTTACAGGAATTGTACATAATTCCATAACTAGAGGATTCGATAACGAGGCTAGGTCAATTCTGAGTACAATGTGATTAAAAACAGACCCAGAAACCGATTCTGTAACTGGATCTGATCTTCTTCCTATCTCAAGGCCGTTCGGTGACCTTATGGCACGAAAATAACTCGTCTTCTTTTTGTTATCTCATCTTTGACCAATCAACGCAGCGTACGAGATGGTATGACTTGATAGGTTATGCAGCTGCCTCTTCTTACGCAACCAAATCACTGGGTTATATGACCCAGTCACGTGAAACAGATGTTCCAAAATAGCCAAAATTAGACCTACATAGCTGTAGCGAAATATATGACCTACCCATAACCGTTACGAAATGTGAATAATAATTATCTATGATTGAAATTTGCTTTGTATTTATCCAAAACTGATTTCGACTAAGTTGCGTAGGAACGAGCTATGCGGTTTCGACGTTTCACGCTCTAGATTGGTTGTCAGCTTGACCCGATTCTTCGACCTGAAATTTGAAAGAATGTCATCGGCACTCTCCGTCTTACTATATTTAGGAGACTCGGGATTTACCGGGCTCTCTGCAGTTTGTTTCGAGTATATAGTTTCTACAAATCTGCGATAGTATGCTGAGAACCCAGAGAAGTTCTTTGGGATAGAACACTCTGAACCAGCACACACTTTTAGAGGCCAAATGATATGCCTCCAGCATAAGCAGATACCTCAACTGGTAGATTCAGGTTCTTTTAATATGAACATTTCCTTGACGCAGGCGATGTTTAGCAAATGAACTCCAGAATATTAGCAACCGGGGCATAAAATATCTACTTTCGATCTTGTCACGACGGAGATTTGTCTGGGATTTAATACATTTAAGTTGTAATGCCTTGAGAAAATGCCCCAGTAAACATGTTAAAGGTGATTTTCAACAATTATCATTGGTCCAATCAAGCAGATAGACAATTCTGTATTAAAGATACTGATACGTCAGGCGTGCGTTATTTCTACGTTAGCACCTTATTCTCACTGAGATTAGCACAGCTCTTACAGACAGCATTATCCTTATGATCTGATTGGTATGATGGCCGAGAAGGACCATCGTGGGTTTAGCACTAGATCATAGAATCAAAATTACAAGCGTCTGGTTCGTCATTCATAATTCAGCTTCCGTCCATTAAAGAATATCCGCGTCCATAATCCAAAGACCTATTCTATATTCCATATAACAGCACAAGCACCAAATTCAAAAAGATGATCATAGTATACATAAACATAGGCTAGTTTCCTATAAGAGAGAAGCGGTCAAGCTTTCAATGATGCCGGCAAGACATTCTCTAGATGACGACTTTACAACGATTATTGTGGATTAAGAATACTGATCAGCGATACGAATTTGATATTTTTGGAACATCATGATGTCTTGCCGGCATCATCGAAACTGTTAACCGCTTCTCTCTTGCACGAAACTAGCCTATGTTCATGTATACTATGATTGTCTTTTTGAATATGGTGCTAATATTGTAAAATGGAATATGGAATAGGTCTTTGGATCTGTAATGGACGACGGCTGAATTATGAACGACGGACCAGACGCTTGTAATCATGATGTTCCAAAAAATATCAAATTTGTATCGCTGATCAGTATTCTTAATCCATATGATATTTGTTGTAAAGTCGTCATCTAGAGAATGATGTATCTGAGTCACGCTTTGATTGCGTCTGTTCATATGAGCACCATGAGGATTTTGAAGTACATGGGTTCATACGGCCCCAAGCCCCGGGTTAAGCAGAATTAGACACAACTTACGAAACGTAACGCCATAGATCTTGCACGCTACGCTCGTATTTTGCTATCAGCATATCGCAAAATTTGAGAAACTTTGAGTGGAGGCGCTTGGTGGTATTGCCCTGTGTTATAAGTTTCTGCAATAATGTTTTGTGACGCTGATTAAACTCGTCACATTTAACACAGGATCTAGCAGATGCTACTAGGCGAGATGTGTATACGCCATATGCAGGTCCAACTGGAATATTACTGCCCAGAAAGAGATACTTTACGATGTCGAAATTGTAATCATCTCTTTTGTCATAAAGTCGACGAGAGAAGGCCCGCTTCGTTTTTATGGAGAGATAGGTCTAAATATGGTGTGCCGGTGGGGCTATTAGTAGTTTCCTTCAAATCCAGTGGAGGTTTATATATATACTTCACTGCGTCATTTAAATAGCGATTTTCCACAGCGAGAAGATCGTCTATATAGCGTTTGGTAAATGAGAAGGAACGGGCTTTGTATTGATCGATTTTTGAAAACAATTAGTACCCATAGGAATTCCTATATGTTGTTGATTTATTGTGTTGTCAAATTTCACATAAATATTTTTAATGAGGAATTCAAGCAACTCTATCAACAAGGAAACATCCCATGAATGATATCTCTTGTATGTAGTAGTGTTTATGAATGCTTTATGGCTTCTGACATTAATATATCTTCGATCAGTTTTCTTGAACACAGATACTTTTAATGATCATAGACGGCCAATACGGTCCTGATGAGAGATTGTTGTGAAATCCCATGTGAATACATGTCTGTACGGTGTGTGATCTTTAGCATCAAGTTCTTCCATAAGACATTTTGAGTTTTTCAATGTTTAGAAATAGTGGCGCAATATCTTTCCCAAAATGCTTTTACCTGCTGAAAGGTCCTCGTCAATAGGGTTGAAAGAAGCTTGGTGATGCAGCGCCTAGAATCAACTATGAATTGCATGGTGATTTATGCATTTTGGGAATCGAGTATACTTTTGCTATGTCGTAATGATTGGTTGGAAGACAAATACCTCTTTCCCTGAGAAACGTTTTGTGATTGTTAAATACATCTTCCAGAGGAAATGCAGTTTTGGAGTGTGTAGACGTATTTGATGATGATACGTTTACACTCAATTCCTCAACCAGCACCTGGTAATTGTAATATTTACATATGAATATAATATTATTTGGAACTTTGTCTGTTGGTACTATGGCGAATTTACTCTGAAAATTTGCTACAACTTCTTGCGAATTGAGGTTTCTGAGTACTTGTTTTATTTGGGGAAGGCTGCTTCTTTCAGTATGGTGGATTGTGTCAACCACCTTGCTCTTGGTGAGATCCAGTCAACCAGTGAATCCTGTAGGTTCAACTTTTTCTCGCTTAGACCAATCAATAACGTACTTTTCCAATGCAGACTATCTTCTGTTCGGCCTTCAGATTTATTCTTCTCGGCTATCTATATTTAGGTCCCTTCATCAGGAGTGTTCTGAGGTTCTTATCACTCACTACATCAAGGTCACCAGTCAGAATATGTTTGCATGGTGTACAGATAAAGCTCGACGATTCACAATCACAACTATAGCCTCCCAACGTGTATAAGTTCCAGTCAAACCCCTTGACAGCATTAGAGTAAAAGCCGAAGATTCCGCGTGCTGCATCGCAACTTCCCCGCTTCGCATCGTACCTTCGCGCATCGCATCGTATCTTCGACATTTGGATTCTATGTTCTAATGCGAAACCCACGATGACCCTTCTCGGCCATCATAGATTGGGAACGTACTTTATGAGGTCACTGCCCAGCACAACACCGATTGCCTTTAACGATCGAATAATATAGTCTAACCACATATTGGTATTTTCTACTTTTCAAGCAATCTGGACTAACGGATTTAGTTGGGGAGCAGTTCGCGGTCTTCAATTCCCTGGATCCCTGGCTTTTGACCTTGGTGATAACAACTTTAACGACGTTCATGACCGAGTTCATCACAAATTCCGCTGCAATAGCGATGTTGCTCCCTATTGCTGGTGAGATGGTGAGTTCTCGTTTAAATTCATTCCCTTCATCTACATGATTTGGTGAAACATTTCGGCTCATTCTTTTCAACACGGTGGTGTCATGTTGTGTCTAAAATCTTGACTTAATTTGCCTTTTTCCGCACCCAACTTTTTGCGATCCCTCTCATAATAGGCACTGTGATTGTTGTTTTGTGCATATTTAAAAGCGTCTCCTGGGCAAAATTTCAACTCAGTCTACCTGTGAGAGTGAAAGGCAAAAATGAAAGAAACGACGGTTGTATTTTGATTTCAGATGGTTATAACGGATTACCTTAATTCGTACGACAGATTAATAATCCGTTATAACAAATTAGTAATCCGTTATTACGAAATGCCTAATCCGTTATAACGAATTATTAACACGTTCTGACGAATTACTGGATCTCAATTTTTATTTATTGTTGTACTAACGGGGCATTCGAATTGTTACACGGAGGTCAGGTGATTTCAGCTCTGCAAATGAGAAAATGGTTATCAGTGCCAGCCGAGCGAATATGGAGTTTCCCAAAAACGGACCATTATTTGCCTGGCAGCAGACAAAACCTATCACAAACCATCACTCAATACCGTTCGTCTTTTCAGGCAATTCAGCTGAACATGAATCCATTGGCGTTGATGTTCCCTCTGACAATGGCTGCAAAGTTCGCCTACATGATGCCTATATCGACACCACCAAATGCTATCGTGTATTCACTGGGTTCTCTAACAATCAAAGATATGGTAAGTTTCTCAGAATTTATTCGCGACATTGTAGTGTGTTCGGAATTTCAGTATCAGCTCATATACCTTGATGTTTGAGAAGACTGCCGAAAATAACTTTCGAAGCGTTGAAATTCTTCTTATAATGGTAGAGCATAAATTATCAGTAGTGTATCGGGATAGAACGATTTCGAATGTTTCATGAACGGACTATCGGCCGTATTACTGTCGTTAACCGTGTGGCTACTCTATATACATTTTTCAAAAGTGGAAGGCACAGGCACAGGGATTTTCCAAATCTCTTATCTTAAAAATGTTCCTAGAGACAAGTTTCGTATAGAGTTCAAATAGGGCCGCTATAAATTAGCTTATGCCATGTAGAATTTCACGTGATAATGATCACGCTGTAGGATGAAGTTTACTTCTTACCAATAAATCGCGTAAGCTCCGATTTTTTGAGTACGCTATGATAGGTCTCAGATTAAATGGTAAGCGGAGTTTTGTTTGGAGTGTTTCATATTCCTCCTTCAGTATACGGGCCGCTTCAACATTCCTACGGCTATATTGGAGAACAAATGGAATAAACTCTTTGCTAGTAACTTTACCTGGGTCTATGTTCATACCAAAGGGTTGCCGTGTTTGAAGTGTTTTGATCCAAAAGGATTCACGGAGTGCGCGGTGATTGTCAGTTTCTTCCTGTGTTGGAAATGTAGGAATTCTTTCTATTGGCATAATTTGAAAATGGTGCTGAAATGAATGTTCTGGTAGATTAAAATGCTCATTGACCGGGCCTTCGTTGTCTAGACTGATGTCTGATTTATGTCTGTTGGCACGATATCGAAGTTTATTCTTAGTTTCGCCCACATACTGTTTCAGGCATTTTCGGCACGTAATTAAATAAATTACATTCTCCGTGTCACAGTTTAGTTGATCCTTAAGCTTGTATTCATTTTTGGTCTGTACGCTTCTGAAAGTTGATTGAGTAGCAAGTACTTCGTCCAGTTTACACTGAGGTTTTAGACATTTGGAGGTCTTACCATTACCATGATTAGGGCGTTTATGTTTTATCCTCACAGGTTCTGACTCACGAACGTCATTTATCTGGCAGTTTGTGATTTGGCGGAGTGTTTCAGATTTAATATGCCGTAAAAACCGGGCGGAATAGCCTCTAGGTTTCAATGCTCGAAACAGGATCGCACATGAGTGGTGAAAATACTGTATATCGCTCGAATTTCTATGGAATCAAATGATTTGAGATTTGATTATGCCCTTAAATATATGGGTCGGGTGAACAGATTTGGCATGTAGGAGTTCGTGGGTATCAGTTGGTTTAAAAAATACCTTGTAATCTAAATATCCAGTGTTCTGAAACCCAGGTCCCTTAAAAACTGTTAGGTCCAAAAAATCCACAGAAGAGTCATGAATAACTACTTTGAGTTTGATATTTGGGTCATGGTTATTTAGAGTTTCGAAAAATACTCCGAAATCTTCCTTGGAATGGTCATAAAGTACAAAAATGTCATCTAAATATCTGAGGTATAAGAGAGGCTGTTTATCTAATTTTCTCAAAGCCTGCTCTTCCCAGTGAGCTACATAGATAGTGGCAAAATTTGGACTGAACCTTTTACCCATTGCACAACCACTAATTTGCTGATAGAACTCTCCATTGAAGTCAAAGTCATTACCTTTTAGACTAATTTCTAATAATTCCAAAAGTTCTTTGTCTGGGCGATTGGGATCAGGAAATCTTTGAAAAGCATCTCTAACAGCTTGAATACCTTTATCAATGTCAATATTAGTGTACATGGATTCAATATCCATAGTGACAAGTAAGGTGGTGGGAGGAGCTTGGATGCTGGAAAGTTTTGACAGGAAATCTTCAGTGTTTTTCAAATAACTACTATATCGGTTAGCGATAGGCTTCAAGTAGTAGTCAATGTATTCCGAAATGTGGTAAGAATTTGACCCACAGTCTGAAACAATAGGGCGCCCAGGGGGTGTAAGGTTATCTATCCACTTATCTATAGGTTTATGAATTTTTGGTAAGATATAGAACTGTCTCGATCTTGCGTCTCTTTTGGGTGCTAAGTATTCAAACTGTTTGTTCGAAATGATTTGCCTCCTATTTAGATCTGCCACAATGTTGAGCAGCCTTGGATGATCTTGGGGCCATATTTCTCCATCCAGTTTTTGTAATGTTTAGGGTTGCCAAGTAACCTTTGGGCTTCTTTGACATAGTTTTCCCTTGACATTATAACTGTAGCTGAGCCCTTATCTGCAGGTTTTAACACGATTCTGTGGTTTTTGCGTAGTTTTGTTAAAGATTGGCGTTCATTGAAGGATAAGTTTGGAATGTTTCCGAATCGCCCATTTGAAATTAGGTCATTAATTCGTTCCTCAAGGACCTTAACAGTTTTTGGAATTTCTGAGTCAACATTTGGCGGTACATACCCAGATTTCTCTGTGAAGGGTTGTCTTTCTCCAGCTGAAAATCTGAAGCGGTCTGCTAGACTCACCCGACGATTGAATTCATTAGTGATCTTAGATGTTTGCATCATCTTCTCTATATGTTGATCTATGCGGTCCTCAGGTGTAGGTTTTGATCTAGTTGTCGGGACAAAGGAAAGGCCTCGACTGAGAAGAGAGATGTCAGATTGTGTTAATTCAAGGTCACCAGTCAGATTTACTATACTAGTACCTAGACCAAGAGTAGGGTGGCACGTGCCCTGTCCCAAATTTAGTTTAAACCTATAGTATTGAGCCAGTGTGAATACAGGCAATTTGCCGTATCTTCAGTCCAGTGAATGTTGTCCCTACCAACCTTGAATTTGCCAGAATCGATTCTATGAATAATT
>JAVTVY010031197.1:0-12938 GCA_036873755.1 Hanleya hanleyi
GAAAGAGAGCTTCAAACTAAGCACACAATTAATATATAGCATTTATACATAAATTGCCCATGCCGAACGGCTTCCCGTTCTCGTTATACATTATTTTAATCTACCACACTCACTCATTCATTCACGGAAAGAGGAAAGAAATAAAGCTTGAGCAGTTATCAAATCAACCATGGAAACCGAGATAAACGATAGTGGTAATAATTCTACGTCATATGGACTTAATGCACATGCAAGACAGATATCGCAAATCTTCCAAATTCTACGTAACTTTCAGAGCGATTTGTGTATGGAAGATGGAGTCACGGAGCGCAAAGTTTGAGACAGTCTTGATTGGGTGATATTTTCTTTGGAGATAGATCGGGCCAATAGTTTTATTTGTCGTGCATTTAATAAATATGAAATAACTTGCTGGGTAATTATGTAATAACTTATCATATTCGATTTTTATGCGGAACTGCACAGACCGGTAGAGTCATATATAAATTGTAGCCACCGCAAGTTCGCGGTTTATGCGCAACTGCACAGACCGGAAGCCCATATAAATGTATCTACCGCAAGTTCTCTTTTCGGAGACGATGAGGCAAATTGCGCAATTATACTTGAAAACGCGTGCTTCGGATGCAGGCATATTGTAGTCTTTTACAAACCGAAAGCGTATTTGCGCTTATTACAGAAAATTCGTAGTTTCGGTCGTGTCGTTATAGAGTATCCGCACATATAGTGCGAAATGATGCAAAAAGCGAGAAATTGTAGCAAAGAACATAGCATCCATACGATTTCTCAAAATAATATGTCAGGGCGATTTGCCACAGTATAAACCAACCTAATAAAGTGCCATTTGATAGAATTGTAAATTATTTGTTTAATGATTCTCCTCTGTCCCTCACAATAATCAGATCGTGATTAGCCCTTTGTCTCATGATCACAAGTTAATGATTACAATCATCTCATCATTATGTGCAGGGGTTAAGGCGTATACTGTCTCAATGCTGTCCGAACATAAGCTAGGCATATACTTGTCACACTGTTGAGGTTTCCGACTCATCAGTTTTGAAAAAAAGTCGTGTCCGCAGTCACTCATCTGCCACAAGTCAGTTTTGATTCCAGGCTATATAAACCCTGACGGCCGTGTTTAATCATATCGCAATCATTTTGCAATACAGAAAAGTCAACCAATTGTCCAGAACAAAATTCCTGACATGGAGAACCACGCCAAATTGTATGCTGGTCTTGAAAAAGCAGAATCATCCTTTCAGAGCCTGTGAGCAGATCGTCTTTCTCAACAAACGGCTAGAAGAGTTACAGCAGCGTTACGACAAGGCAAATAGAGAGGGCCGTAAATCATTCCGTTACAACCTCCGCCTACAAATAGCAGCTGGGGGAGGCCTCCGAAATACGTTCTATGAATACGCCTGCAACAAAGCTGACCTGGTGACAAGTCTTCGGTGTACGCTGTATGGACCAGAAGCTGCGGATGACATGCTTGAGGAGATGGAAATGGACGAGGAAAATGTCTGATCATTGAAATCTTATGAATTTGAAAGAAAACAAAAGGCTCTTTTCAGAGTCACTCACTTTCTCCCGAAAGAGGACTTCAAACTAAGCACACAATTAATATATACCATTTATACATAAATTGCCCATGCCGAACGGCTTCCCGTTCTCGTTATACATTATTTTAATCTACCACACTCACTCATTCATTCACGGAAAGAGAAAAGAAATAAAGCTTGAGCAGTTATCAAAACAACCATGGAAACCGAGAGAACCGATAGTGGTAATAATTCTACGTCATATAGACTTAATGCACATGCATGAAACACAGATATCGCAAATCTTTCAAATTCTACATAACTTTCAGAGCGATTTGTGTATGGAAGATGGAGTCACGGAGCGCAAAGTTTGAGACAGTCTTGATTGGGTGATATTTTCTTTTCAGATAGACCGGGCCAATAGTTTTGTTTGTCGTGCATTTAATAAATATGAAATAACTTGCTGGGTAATTATGTAATAACTTATCATATTCTATTTTTTATGCGGAACTGCACAGACCGGTAGAGTCATATATAAATTGTAGCCACCGCAAGTTCGCGGTTTATGCGCAACTGCACAGACCGGAAGCACATATAAATGTATCTACCGCAAGTTCTCTTTTCGGAGACGGTGAAGCAAATTGCGCAATTATACTTGAAAACGTGTGCTTCGGATGCAGGCATACTGTAGTCTTTTACAAACCGAAAGCGTATTTGTGCTTATTACAGAAAATTCGTAGTTTCGGTCGTGTCGTTATAGAGTATCCGCACATATAGTGCGAAATGATGCAAACAAGCGGGAAATTGTAGCAAAGAACATAGCATCCATACGATTTCTCAAAATAATATGTCAGGGCGATTTGCCACAGTATAAACCAATCTAATAAAGTGCCATTTGATAGAATTGTAAATTATTTGTTTAATGATTCTCCCCTGTCACTCACAATAATCACATCGTGATTAGCCCTTTGTCTCATGATCACAAGTTAATGATTACAATCATCTCGTCATTATGTGCAGGGGTTAAGGCGTATACTGTCTCAATGCTGTCCGAACATAAGCTAGGCATATACTTGTTACACTGTTGAGGTTTCCGACTCATCAGTTTTGAAAAAAAGTCGTGTCAGCAGTCACTCATCTGCCACAAGTCAGTTTTGATTCCAGGCTTTATAAACCGTGACGGCCGTGTTTAATCATATCGCAATCATTTTGCAATACAGAAAAGTCAACCAATTGTCCAGAACAAAATTCCTGACATGGAGAACCACGCCAAATTGTATGCTGGTCTTGAAAAAAGCAGAATCATCCTTTCAGAGAGCCTGTGAGCAGATCGTCTTTCTCAACAAACGGCTAGAAGAGTTACAGCAGCGTTACGACAAGGCAAATAGAGAGGGCCGTAAATCATTCCGTTACAACCTCCGCCTACAAATAGCAGCTGGGGAAGACCTTCGGAATACGTTCTATGAATACGCCTGCAACAAAGCTAACCTGGTGACAAGTCTTCGGTGTACGCTGTATGGACCAGAAGATGTGGATGACATGCTTGAGGAGATGGAAATGGAAGAGAAAAATGTCTGATCATTGAAATCTTATGATTTTGAAAGAAAACAAAAGGATCTTTTCAGAGCCACTCACTTTCTCCTGAAAGAGGACTTCAAACTAAGCACACAATTAATATATAGCATTTATACATAAATTGCCCATGCCTAACGGCTTCCCGTTCTTGTTATACATTATTTTAATCTACCACACTCACTCATTCATCCACGGAAAGAGGAAAGAAATAAAGCTTGAGCAGTTATCAAAACAACCATGGAAACCGAGAGAAACGATAGTGGTAATAATTCTACGTCATATAGACTTAATGCACATGCATGCAACACAGATATCGCAAATCTTCCAAAGTCTACGTAACTTTCAGACCGATTTGTGTATGGAAGATGGAGTCACGGAGCGCAAAGTTTGAGACAGTCTTGATTGGGTGATATTTTCTTTTGAGATAGATCGGGCCAATAGTTTTATTTGTCATGCATTTAATAAATATGAAATAACTTGCTGGGTAATTATGTAATAACTTATCATATTCGATTTTTTATGCGGAACTGCACAGACCGGTGGAGTCATATCATCAGTTTTGAAAAAAGTCGTATCAGCAGTCACTCATCTGCCACAAGTCAGTTTTGATTCCAGGCTATATAAACCGTGACGGCCGTGTTTAATCATATCGCAATCATTTTGCAATACGGAAAAGTCAACCAATTCTCCAGAACAAAATTCCTGACATGGAGAACCACGCCAAATTGTATGCTGGTCTTGAAAAAGCAGAATCATCCTTTCAGAGAGCCTGTGAGCAGATCGTCTTTCTCAACAAACGGCTAGAAGAGTTACAGCAGCGTTAGTAGTAATGTATGTTGCAGTACAGGGTAATTTTGAGGATCAATTGAGGAGCAATTGAGGAGCAGCTGTCATTACAGTGTGGGGCCGTAGCGAAAGTGAAAAGGGTGATGACGTAGAGATTTAGTGTATGAATGGTGATCATGGTATCGATTAATAATGGTTGATGAGTGAAGATAATGAGTGTGTGGCTTAATAATATATGATTGTATATGAATATTTGTATAATAATATAATAATAATATATGATTGCGTATGAATATAGGAATCGTAATAATGTAATAATTTTTAGTATGTTCAAATTCATGCGTGGCCATGTATTGCGGTTTTATTTTTCCCACGGGTATGGGAGGTATCTTTGATAATATGTCCAACGGTGTCTTCGTCACTGAAGCTAAATTAGGGGTTCATTTAGTGGTGGAATGTGAAGGGTTAGACACTCGATGGGATTTAACTGATTCACTCGCATCTGGAGTGTGTATAACAATGGGATTTTTGTGCCAGCTGATGTCGCGTGTGGACTTGAGAATGATCCTTAGAGAGGTTTAAATCTGTGTATTGATGATCGACAATCGGATTAAAGGGAGTGATTATCCCTGAAGTGGTCAGCGTCACACATGGTCGGTTAATCAAATGTATCAGATGCGTTCATTATTCTCTCCTTTGTAATTTGTTTGGTTGAGTGTGTACGTGTTCAAACCTAGACTATATAACTGATAACTGACAAAGTTTATATTATAACAAGGGATAATATTTTCTCAACTTCAATGACAGTGGATGAGTGAGTGAATAGGATTTAACACCGCTTTCAACATTAACAGACAGATTTTCAGCATGGAGGACCAACATCGAGAAATCATTAGGTGTAATCACGTAACTTTACTCGATGAAATACAGAATGTAGAAGGTGTGTGTCTTCTGCTTCTTAAGAAACAGATACTTACCAAAACAATGTACGAAGATCTTATTGCTGTGAAAACCAGAAGAGACCGCGCCCGCGATCTACTATTTCGACTTCCTAGAAGCGGTCCGAATGCATTCCGAGCCTTCATAGATGCGCTGTGGGGAAGCGGAAATGAAGCGTTAGCATCATTATTATACCCATCAACAGTCTCGACTGAGCACCCCTCCACAGTTTCGACTGAGTTTATCGAAATGAAAAATCTATTAACACTAGCCTATGCTAAAGCTATTGCGGGGATGATACGGAAACTCGTACAAGCCAGTTGTTGGGGGTGTATTCTGGACGTGCCGAGTAAACACAAATGTGCTGACGTGACGATTACTGAACGAATAACTGACTATTTCACAGATGCTTTGTCTAAGTTGAACGATTGCATAGTACTGGATGAATGGGTGGATATGGTAGAGACTACTCTCAAAGTAAAGCCCTGTGAACTTTTAGGGTCCAACTATCAGGAGTGGTTAGATCAACAGAAAAAATCTCATTCATGGATATACAATTTGAAGCGAAAAGTAAATCAGTTCATGAAACTAGAACCAAGACTGTGTAACTCCCTAATTTACCAACATTAAATCGTATCTGAATAGTGTGTATAACAATGGACTTCTGCGCCAGCTGATGTTGGCATTGGACTTGAGAATGAAAGAGATCCACTTGAGCGGTCTTCGAGAGGGTATATTCCAGTGAATTGATTATTGACAATCGGATTAAAATTGGTTATCGCTGAAGTGGTCAGCGGCACACGTCACCGCTTAATCAAAGGTATCAGATGCGCTCATATGTCTCTCTTTTGTAATACTGAATCGAGTGTGTACGTGTTCAATGCCTACACTATATAACCGACAACTAACAAAAAATTTCATCCATCGTTCTCAAATTTTCAACCGTCTTCGAGATTCCACAACGATTTTACTCATCAACATCCATCATGGCTTCCTATATGTGTCATCGTTGTGGCTCTGTGTTTGTCAGTGATGCAACTCTGCAGCGACATCTAACAGAGGTTGATTGTCAAGCTGGGGAAGAAGAGTATGACGATGAATTACAGTGTGGACAGTGTGATAAAGTGTTTTCATTGAAGAGTAATTTGACGCGGCATGTAAATAATCAACACAGTAAGAAGGGAAAGGGATTCGAATGTAAGGAGTGTGGATTGATGTTTAAGAGGCGCGACAACCTACGTCGACATGTCACCAGCAAACACCGACCATCCTCTGATAGTGATGTTCAGCCTTCCACCAGTGCCCAGGACCAACCATCTACCAGTGCTCGGGACCAACCATCCACCAGTGTACAAGATCAATCATGTACCAGTCACCAAGACGATAAACCAACACCAGCGAAGAAGAGGAAAATAACTCGTGACACGATCCCAGTAAGTATTATTACTATGTTTAATATCGTATCCTGCATGGTATTTTTATGTTATTACGCGTATTGATTGATAAATGATTAATCAGTTTTAAGGTAATTTCTACTATTCTCTCTATTTGTCTAGAAAGTACAGAAGAAACCACTGAATACAGTCCAAGATGTGCAACACGAGGTTGGGGATGAAAGTGATAGAGCATCACAAGTGGTCGGTCTTCAGTCGGATCCGACCATCATACCAAACGAATGTATCCCCGAGGGAGATGATATGGCGGAGATATACCGACGGAACTGGCCCCTTATACGACAAACCTTCCGAAGAAACAACCGAGTGCAAAATATATATAATTTTAGACTGTCTGGACTTAATTCCGTAAGTGAATTCGCAAATACGGTATTTAATGATCAGCGCCAGGGTTTTAAGATCAATCTATCATTTGCCTATGTTCTCAGGAACATAGAAACTGGAGAGTTACGCTATTATTACACCAGTAATAATGGTAGGGTTTTCGATGAGCCACGCGTCATACGCTCAAGACAGGACTTTGATCATTTTTTAGCAGAGCTAGAAAGGATCGATGCATTAGAATTTGCACGAGGGATGCGGCCAAACTCGAAATGGGTTGTAGAACTGATAACAAACGTAACATTTTATATCAATTTACTACAATGTATTTTAGTCGGGCGTGGGTTGTTTCTACCTAGTTATATTATCGAAAACAAAGGGATTTATAGTCTTCAGCGAGGAAACAAGGGTTGGTATAATGATGATAAATGCCTATTTAGATGTTTAGCAATTCATTTGAAAAATTCCAATCCAAAATCGTGCGATAAATATACCGATGCTTATATGCAGAAGTATCTGGAGTATTTTGAAATAGAGAAAAAGAACTTCAAGGGAGTTCCTCTAAATCGTTTGATTGAAGTGGAGAGACTCTTTGAGGTGAATATAGTTCTTTATTCACTTAATAAGGATTGGGAGGTGGATGCTGATGGGGAATCTGACAGTGAAGAGCCACACGTGGACATGATTGAGATAGCTCAACTGGTGCGCAGGTCGTCGTGTAGATATCCCACCACCATGCATCTTAATATATACCAGAAGCATCTCAGTTATATATTTGATCTCAGTAAATATGTGAAACGTTACACATGTTCTAAATGTTCCAAAATATTCAAACAACCTTGGATGGTGATACGACACGAGAGAACGTGTAGTGAGGAAACTAAATTTAAATTCCCAGGGGGTGTTTTTCACGTCACTCCAACTATTTTCGAACTTTTGGAGGATGAAGGTATTAGTGTACCCGAAAATGATAGGTATTTCCCGTATCGTGCCTGCTATGATTTCGAAGCGTATTTAGTGCGAACACCGGATAGTAACTCTGACAGCTCCAAAACTCAGTGGACAGCCACTCATATTCCAATGAGTGTTAGTATCAATTCGAATATACCAGGTTTTGATAGTCCTCTTTGTTTCATTTCCACGGGAGATCCAGCAGATCTAATCAACCGCATGATGTGTTATTTAAATGACATCAGCACCAAATCGTTCGAGTTATTAGTCAGCAAGTTTTCTTACGTTCTGGATGCGCTAGATGGGCGTATTATGATGTGGCAGGATGATAGAGAACAGGAAGATGGCAAGTCAAAAACGTGTCACTTACACAAATTGAGAACTTTATTTTTAGATTACTTGATGCAACTTCCAGTTTTAGGTTTTAACTCTGGTCGTTATGACATGAATTTAGTGAAAACATTCCTATATAAATACATTGTACAGCATGAGGAGGTAAAATTACATATAAAGAAAAATCAAAATCACATGCTCCTTTTGACCCGACAGTTAAAATTTTTGGATATTAGAAACTATTTAGCCCCCAATGTCAGCTACGCGGTATGGGTCAAGGCGTATGACTGCTCTGTGGAGAAAAGTTTCTTTTGCTATGAATACATAGACAGTTTAAGAAAATTGGAAGAGACAGTTTTACCTCCTGCAGAAGCATTTTATGACAGCTTGCGTGAGAAAGCGATTGATCCCATAGATTATGCGCATCTCCAGTGTGTTTGGTGCGAGAATGATATGCAAACTATAGCTGATCTTCTCGTGTATTATAATAATTTGGATGTTTTACCCTTTTTAGAAGCTGTATCGAAAATGTTTGATTTTTTCAAATGCAAAGGTGTGGACATGTTTAAGCAGGCTATATCCGTTCCAGGTTTAACCCAAGTTTACCTTTTCAAAAAAACAGATACTTATTTTTCCTTAATACAGGAGAAAGACAAAGACCTGTACACCACTTTTAAAAATAATATTGTTGGTGGACCGAGTATTATATTTCATAGGTATCATGAAAAAGATAAAACGCGTATTAGAGGTGGTGAGATTTGTAAGAAAGTCGTAGGATTTGACGCGAATGCCTTATATCTTTCTGCCATGATGAAAGATATGCCGACTCGAGAGTACTCCCGACGCAAAGAAGAAGACGGATTTGCTCGACATGAGAATTCTAGAAAACTGGCGGTAGTTTGGTTAGAATGGAAGTCGCGAAAACTGGGTGTACCTATTCGTCATATGTCGAATAATGTTGAGAAAAGAATAGGGAATCGTCAGTTGCCGGTTGATGGTTTCACCATCATTGACGACAAACCAACTGTCTTGGAATTTAATGGTTGCTTCTGGCATGGGCACAATTGTTCTCTTGTACGTCGGTCGGATGGGACCTTCCGTTTCAATAATAAGCGATACTCCACCCGCGAAGAGCTGTACGCGAAAACGTTGGAGAAACGGCAATATATTGAGAATGAGGGGTATGTTTTCATTGAAAAATGGGAATGTGAATTTAGAGCAGATTTGAAATCGGACGAAGAACTTCGGGAGTTTTGTGATGGTTTTCATCGACCTCTGGATAAATTTACTCATCTAACAGAAGATAAGATTTTGCAGGCGGTTATGGAGGAAACTCTGTTTGGTTTTGTAGAATGTGATATTCACGTACCCGATAACCTCAAGGAATATTTTGCCGATTTTCCACCGATTTTCAAAAACGTTGATATTTCGCGAGAGGACATCGGTCCCTACATGGAATCTTTCGCCGAAGAGCATAGTATATTGAAACAACCAAGAAGATCTCTTATTAGTAGTATGTTCGGGGAAAAATATGGCTGGGAACACCCTTATTAAGATGGTATATGACTCGCGGATTGTTGGTCACACGTATATACCAAATCATTGAGTATACACCGCAGGCGTGTTTCAAGGTATTTGGAGAAGGAGTCACTGAGGTCAGGCGATCGGGGGATATTTCTCCTTCAAAAAAAATCATCGGCGAAATGTCGAAACTCCTCGGGAACTCAAGTTATGGAAGGTGCCTTGTCAACAAGGAAAAACATAGGAAAATTTCTGTCTGTGGGGAGGGGAAGGCACACAAGCTAATTAATAACAAATATTTCCGATCCCTCGATATCATTGATGAGACCACATTCGAAGTGCAATCCAGCCTGAAGACCATAGTTTTGGACTCACCCATCCAAATCGGAATTATGGTGTATCAGTACGCCAAACTGCGAATGTTACAATTTTATTTCGATTGCTTGTGTAAATTTCTTGATAAATCCGTGTGGCAGATATGTCAAACGGATACGGATTCTACTTATCTAGCTCTGGCTGGTGATTCTCTAGAAAGTCTGGTGAGACCAGAACTGATGGAGGAGTTTCAGCGTGGAAAACACCTCTGGTTTCCACGCGATGATAGTGCAGAAATCGCACTGTACGATAAACGTACACCAGGCATATTCAAAGTAGAATGGGAAGGGGAAGGAATTGTCGCATTGTGTTCGAAATCATATTTCTCGTTCGGGAAATCGGGTGATAAATAAGTTGTAAAGGGGTGGGAAGACACACCGAATACATCAATAAAGAAGCCTATTTGTCGGTGTTGAAAAACAGAACTAGTGCATCTGGGGTAAACAAAGGTTGTCGCATGTTTAAGAATGAGATGCCAACCTACACCCAGGTATGCGCATACAATAAATATATTTATTAAATTGATAATGGACTTTTTCTATCATTTCCTATCATGGCTCTGAAGCTGCTGCATCCATTTTCCTGTCTCATAAGTGGTATGAGCCAGTCGGGAAAGAGTGTTACGGCGAAGAGATTAATAATTGAAAATATGATTGAACCCGAACCGGAACGTATTATTTGGTGCTATGACGAAGATCCGCCG
This sequence comes from Hanleya hanleyi, assembly GCA_036873755.1. Lineage (NCBI taxonomy): Eukaryota > Metazoa > Mollusca > Polyplacophora > Lepidopleurida > Hanleyidae > Hanleya > Hanleya hanleyi. Next base: position 10,491 of record JAVTVY010031197.1, read on the forward strand.
TTATATCACGAACTCAAATGTTTGAGATCAGACATAGAATTTGTCCGAGGTTTTTCCCAAGAATTATATGACCAATTAGCTGGTGAACAGCGAGTTTTACTACTTCTTGATGATCAAATGCAAGAATTAGGCTCTAACAAACAACTCGTGGATATATTCACCAAAGGATCCCACCACAGAAATTTATCCGTGATATTCATCTTACAGAACTTATTTCCTAAGGGAAAGGAGTGTCGAACGATCAGCTTAAACGCACAGTATATTATATTGTTTAAAAATCCTAGATCAATAGATCAGATCACATGTTTAGCTAAACAGATGGGACAAGTAAAGGTTATTCAAGAAGCGTTTATAGACGCTACCAAGAAAGCTCATAGCTATCTATTCATAGATTTGAAACCGAACACGCCCGAGGAATTCCGATTCAGAACTAATATATTTCCGGGGGAAAGGCATATAGTGTATACGAGTAGGTATAAAACGTCCGATTTCGTTAAATCGATCAGTGCGTTATAGGTCAACAACCATGAATGTTCCCTCAGCGACGCCTAATAGATCCACGATGGATAAATACGACAAACGGCTGCTGTTGTTAAAGAGTGCATCTATCATACTCATAATAGTCTTCACTGTGCCGTGTATCGTGCAACTCAGCTTAATTGGAAGAGTATCGCCCCAGCGAAAAATATCCGATCCTGTTTTATCAAATCACACCCGCTTGAACGCAACTTCACCACCTGTCCTTCGTGCAACAAATACTACTGTGTGTCTGTTTATGCAGCAGATACCTCTAAGAGGTAAGCTACGAGTGAGTGTGTGTTTGTATAATAAACGTATACGGGTTGATATCCGTCAGTTTCTTAACGGTCGGGCGACGAAAATAGGTGTGTGGTTAGATATTTCACAGTGGCGGTCATTATTACTACGCATACCAAAGATCAACGAATCTATACAGACAGTTAATCGATATATTACTGAATAGTAAGGTACTTAGTTCAGTATGTCAGCTCGTGTGAAGAAGTACCCACCACTTCTTCAAGTTTTAGCAACATGCTCACCGAGGCAGCGGCGAGCTATCATACAGACAGCTCCTGATGATCTGGTTAAAAGCATATGCGAATGTTGTTTCAACACACTGCGCGGAAACGTACCTTTATCTCCGCTGCAAAAATCTCGTCTTAGAAGGAGTAAACCGATTATTAGGAGATTGCTGGATAATAAAACCTCTCTCAAAAATAAACGAAAACTTTTGATCCAAAGGGGTGGGTTTTTAGGAGCTTTATTGGCGCCTGTATTGCAGGTTCTCGGAAATCTATTTGGTTAATATGGAGCATACTCAAAAACTGGTTTTAATCACAGAAAATGACCTTGAGAAATTAATGCGAAGACAGTATAAGTTGGAACCAGAAGAAGCTCTTGCTCAACGATTAGAAGATTCCATGGATTCAGTGTTAAAAAGAGATGATATTGATCCCGATACGAAAATGAAACTCTTTTCTCAACAACAGAGAAGATATCTCAACATAGTCCGCCCTGATACGAAAACTTCGACAAAAACGCAATCAGAAAATTTGACTATGGAAGATATGATTTTACTCCACACCCCTGTTAATGCGAGACGTAAAGCCGAGACACTACTGAATATGTTAAAACAACACCCAGATCGCATCAACTGGGATGCTCGAGGAAAAGTTAGTGTGGATGGACAAATCATTGAGCGCAGTAATATCATAGATATCATTTCGGACTTAATGATATCTAGAAAAAAATTCAATCCTGTTGGATGGGAGCGTGTTTCTAAAGTACTTCAAGATATCGATGTACCGCTATCCATAATACCCAATGTTAAACGCCACTATATTTCCCCGATAGCATCCCCACCATCACAAGCAACCCACCCTCCCGCTTCCTTAACTGATGAAGACACTCGTCTGCAAACTCCAACAGGGCGACCGACTCAACAGTTATTACCCTGGACTGATCCGAGAAATAACGAAAGTGTACCGAGACGAATGACTACACGCAGTTATAAACCTACGTGGGTCGCGTACTGAATCATACTATCCATGCATGTAATCATATATATGTTGTGACCTCGAAATAAAGAAAAACAATGGATAAAATATACAGTTTTTAAATCTATTTATTCAGTTACACCTATATCCTCTACATATACATGAAACTACTGTTTACAAAGTTCATATCCAATACTGGTAAACTCATATTATAGCGGTGATTTACAAAGTCGTTCACAGATGTATCATTCAAATATTTATCGCTGGAAAAATAATTCACAATAGTCTCCAGCGAGGTCCCAGAGGTACGTTTTATCAAGAAAAACAAGGTATACTGCCCGCACACCGTTGTAAAGACACTTTGTAATTGATTCATCGAATAATTACAGTCTGGGGTTAAACCATATACATTCGGGGGTAGTCCAAAACTATC
>JAVTVY010031198.1:0-13504 GCA_036873755.1 Hanleya hanleyi
TTGGTGTCATAAACGATGTGATCGTGTCGTTGAGAGGGGCGGTCCTGTGCATGCATGGGCAGGGTGTTGGTGTCAAACGATGTGATCGTGTTGGTAAGAGCGGCAGTCCCGTGCATGCATGGTCAAGCAGTTGGTGTGATAAACGATGTGATCGTGTCGGTGAGAGCGGCAGTCCTGTGCATGCATGGTCAGGGTGTTGGTGTCATAAACGATGTGATCGTGTCGGTGAGAGGGGCGGTCCTGTGCATGCATGGTCAGGGTGTTGGTGTCATAAACGATGTGATCGTGTTGGTAAGAGCGGCAGTCCTGTGCATGCATGGTCAAGCAGTTGGTGTCATAAACGATGTGATCGTGTCGGTGAGAGCGGCAGTCCTGTGCATGCATGGTCAGGGTGTTGGTGTCATAAACGATGTGATCGTGTCGGTAAGAGGGGCGGTCCTGTGCATGCATGGTCAGGGTGTTGGTGTCATAAACGATGTGATCGTGTCGTTGAGAGGGGCGGTCCTGTGCATGCATGGGCAGGGTGTTGGTGTCAAACGATGTGATCGTGTTGGTAAGAGCGGCAGTCCCGTGCATGCATGGTCAAGCAGTTGGTGTGATAAACGATGTGATCGTGTCGGTGAGAGCGGCAGTCCTGTGCATGCATGGTCAGGGTGTTGGTGTCATAAACGATGTGATCGTGTCGGTGAGAGCGGCAGTCCTGTGCATGCATGGTCAGGGTGTTGGCGTCATAAACGATGTGATCGTGTCGGTGAGAGGGGCGGTCCTGTGCATGCATGGTCAGGGTGTTGGTGTCATAAACGATGTGATCGTGTCGGTGAGAGCGGCAGTCCTGTGCATGCATGGTCAGGGTGTTGGTGTCATAAACGATGTGATCGTGTCGGTGAGAGGGGCGGTCCTGTGCATGCATGGTCAGGGTGTTGGTGTCATAAACGATGTGATCGTGTCGGTAAGAGCGGCAGTCCTGATATTAGGCCTTTGAGATCATAATCTGGATTTAGTTTTTATTATCATCATCCATTGTCCCTACCCTGCATACTCTCCCTCTACACAAAGACATGGGACAGCAGCAGACAATGTCCGCAGCCAGGACGAACGTTTGGAAAATTAAAAAACTTGTGCCTTTTATCGGTCAGTGATTTACGCTGATTTTGTTCATGGTGATAAATGATGAGCGTGACTGATAGAATGTGCCATGGTATCGTCTCTGGCGCTACGTTCCGCTTAACCCGGGCTAGGGGCCGTTTGAATACCATGTGTTTGACATCTTCTCACATCTCCATGGTATTCAAATAAACATGCACAATTAAAGCGTGACTGAGATACATACTCTGGAAAAGGACTTGAAAATTCATTTGGATAAAGAATAATGGTCAGTTATTAGGATGTAATGTAAAGAACATCATCACGTCTTGCTGACATCGTTGAAAACTGCTATTCTCTTATAGGAATCCTTGTTTTTTTTTCAATTTATTTTTCTTCATACACAATTGAAATTGGTGCTGTCATACGAAATAGGTTTTTCGATTATTGACGTGAAAAAATCTTTAATGGACGACGGCTGTATATTGAATGTCGGATCTGACGCTTGCTATCCAAGTACGCAAGTGTTCATCAGCGAGGCCACAGATTTGTGTAATGCTCATAAGGGTGTGTTTCTATTCATTCATTTTTTTTAAATTGCTCGATTGAATACCAGTCAGTCGCGAATCATTCGTGACGATATCGAGGAAAACGTTTGAAGAAAAAAAACTCGATGTCGCGAGTGAGTAGCTTTCTAGTTCTCTTACGTCAAACCATGGTTTCAACTAGGGATACCTCAGAAGAAGATAATTGTGTCTATCAGATTAACGGCACGTAGAGTATTATGATTCAATCGAAATTATGCATTATGATCTGTTGCGTTAATGCGTCGAAAAATGAAAATATTTTTTATGTTATTTTTATGCTATTCAGTACGTTGACATCTGGAACTCATGCATTCATTGGTCTTTATATCGCTGCAGCCCAGACGGTTTACATAGTATCTTAGTACAGACCTCTATCGCAAAGCCTTATCTCCTGATATGATAAGATCTATATATAGTATTGGTCGAAACATTTATTTACCCGCTATCACCTGCCCACTTCCCAAGTCATTATTTTGTTATATACTATCAGAAGCCAATGAAGACGCTTCTGATACTATGTAAACAAGTACAGAATCTAGAATGAAGGTCACTCCGAATATTGCAGTCATGGTGATATAATTTCGGCAAGTGTATAACCATAACCAGGAAATAACACAAAGATACAAGTATTCAACAGACTATATCCAGATTAATTGATAATTGACGACATAAGCAGACTAATCAAGATAGAACAAACAGATTTAATACAAAGAAGCCAGGTTAGAGATAATTGGCAAGGGAGATAACACATAAGAGGATGGGCGAGAGAAGGTTTGCGCCGACAGGTGCATGGAAATATTAAAAGAATGTCACGTATCTTATTCTCTAACTAAAATGGGTTGAGAACTGGACAGCTGGACACGTTACGTGTACTGATATAATATGATCTATAGGTTTCAAAACGGAATGTGATGTAATATCACACCAGTTGATATTGACACAACTGATGATGCTACACACATTGCTCAACAGACCACTAAATAATTTAAAATTAAGGCAATGTTATTATAAACGAACCTGTACCCTGGCTGATTACCTAATTGATATATAATTGATAATTGAAACATTCTTGTGTGTCAGCAGGAAGCAGTTTATTTCAAGTGCAACAAGTTGATAAACATTTTGACAGGAATCATACTTTGAAATATAAAGCTACATATATGCGCGCGTATACAAGTAATGTCAGGATTTGGGATTTTTCTATCTCTGCTGGAAGCAGTGCTGTGGCATCGCAAATGTTTCCTCCGGCGAGGTATGGTATCAATAGCAAATTCTCGGGGATCTCCGGTGACAAATATCCCATTCACATCCCGAGAGACTCGCTTCCTCGAGCGTGATCGCACTATCACGTAGACATACTCTGTTGATATAAATCATTCTTTGCTCTCGCAGGAGACAGGATTTGCTGACATCACTGTTGACCGCTTCTCTCTTGTAGGAAACCATTTTGTGTTTTCAAGCGTCGGATCTGACGATTGCTCTGCCTGCTGGCTCATTAAACGCGAGGGGCGTCCTGTGTGGGGGATTTTTCAAAACGCGACGCGCTAGATGACCCGAATCATTCGCAACAGAGAGCCATGCCATTCTCAAAGAGAGCCGTGTCTACCCGCGGGAGACCAAAGCGACTCTCATGTAAACTGGTGACATTTTGAATCTCCAATCTCAAAGCGAGGCAGCATGACATCACTCGCTCGACCGGGACTACTAAGTATTCATTCTCAAAGAGAGCCGTGTCTACCCGCGAACTACTTCCTGTATTAGATAACTCGCTTTCACGGCCAAGTATACATACCGACAATAATTTGTTCGCGATTGATATGCTCCGAAACGGAAAGAGTCATTTCCCAATTATGTAGCCCACGTTATGTTTAGCAATTCGCTTCTAACTCGGCGGAGTCAGCAGGTCAATGACAAGCCGGATACAGACGAAAAATCATACGCCGCCTACTCACCCCCCAGATTTTGGGGGGATGGCTCCCATTTACGCGTGAGACTCTTTCTCGCAGTAGGGAGTCTCACGAGACGAGAATGAGAGCCATGCCTTCGTGATAGTGAGGTCACGATTCTCACGTAAATGGGAGCCACGTGACTATTTGACAGCGAGGCTCCCTCTTACATCATCGTTCCAATGAAATTTGTTCCGTCTTTATTAACAGTCAACATTGAATTCAAAATCTACCAATATAGGCAACTTGATCTTCTTTTATACTCATGAGGATAAAGCGTGGTCTTATCAGTGGGATTTTAACACAATTAACAGCGACTCTATTAATTATTTGAAGGGATTAGTGAACAAATGTTTGAAATCATTTGATGAACATTACTGAAAAAATAACAACAGTGGAGAAAGCCAAAAATCTATTCACTCTTAATCCAGAAATTAAAATAATTATGAACTATTTTGCCGTTTATTCATAAACGACAAGTGAACCGTTGACAAGGGAAACAACTCATATTGTTTCGTTCCATAGTTGATTGTGAAGAAATAGTTCACCAGTTTCTCGCATTTTTAAACACAGTTATCTCTCAGTAGACGTCATATACGTCCGGTAGTTTACTTCTTCATTTTATCAAGCCAATTTCTACGTTCCCACTTCGAACTTCCCTTGATATATCTGGGCCTCTTCAATGTTCAAAGAACTTATAAATAGACACGAGACGTCACTGACCTCGAAAACATTTGAATTTCAAAAAATGTCAAAATTGATTGGCTGACCTATATAGTGGGCTAATACAAAGACCACATTAGGAGGAATGACGCCGCTACTTGAGGATGATGTCACTCTACTCACAATCGCTGTGTAGGTTCTGATTGGTTCGTCGGTGAAATTTACACCTCGGATTTTGAACACTGAAGGGGGTCAGATAAATCAAGGCAGGTTCGAAGTGGGAAGGTAGAAATTGGTTGGATAAAATGAAGATGGGTAGTTTAGTACTATTACCGATTAATCTGTGTAGCTTAGCGCCGCCATTTGAAGGATAATGGTGACTGGCCGGAAGGCCATACCCATAAATCATACGCGCCTACTCACCTCCCCCCCCCCCCTCCAGAATTTGGGGGTGGGGGGGGGGGTGGCTATCATTTCCCCAAGAGCCTCTTCTCGTAGTAGGGAGTCTCGTGGGACTAGAATGGGCCCATACAGAACACCATAGAGAACATTACAGCGACAATTTAAGCTCACATAAATAGCCCACTCTAAGCCTATATGTATCCTTATCATCTGTCCCTACCAATTTTTCTCCCTCAAGCAGTTGGCTATTCAATGAAATTCCGATGATCTGATCTTCTCGGAGGTGAGATATGGCGTATGAAACTTCAACTAGGCCCCAGATGGTGCCACCTATACGAATATTGACGAAACGCAATTCCAAGTGACATATTGTGGCGAGGTTTTGACACGAACCAAATTTGGGAATAATGAGTGAAGACATTCCAATTTCAAAGCCCGGAAATTAAAAGTCTGGTCCACGAACGAAGGAACAAACGAACGCATGAACGGACGGAATCCAGTTCCATTGTCCCCCTCAAATCCCTCTAGAAGATAATTAACCTTTATTTACTGATTCAAAATAGATTTTTGATTAGTAGATGGTTCCAGCTGCTCCCGATAGCCAGAGTGTGTTCAGGTATATCAAGATGAGTATCAGAATGGTTTTATCTAGCACAGTTTTGGTCGCTAGTGGTCTGGTTCGAGAGCCCCTGTTCGAATGTAGGGCTTAATGTACACGTTTGAATTCCGAATATCTTTATTTATAAATTATTTGTTTGCGTATGACCGCGACGAATCGGATATAGCCAATGTTAATTATCGGTACCATATATCAGGATCATAGTAGTAGTCAAATTATTATTGCACACGTGGATATATTTAGATGTAATATTGACAACAGATATACCTATTAGCAATAACTTTAATTGATGAGGACAAAAATGTAAATAAATGAACTATTGTATTGAAGGTGATTTCATACATTATGTCACCGGTATCGAACACTAAATTTTTTTAACGTGAAGCCCGTGTCGCCTGCAAGTATGAATCGCAAAGATTGTGAGTGTCTCAAAAATAAAGACAGACGGACAGAGAGACAGACGGATGGACGGACGGACGGAAAGACAGAGTAAATGGTTAATGCTTCATGGCTACTTCGTTGCTCTTATGCACCATACCATGTCACGCCATATCCTGCAAAGCTACCTTTCCAGAAGCCAACCATCCATTTGCACGCCTGATGCACCTGATAATGTTTTTTATGCGATTAGCCTGTACACCTCATAGTGGCAATCGGACCACAATCTATGTCCTAGCTCACACCGACTAACATTCGTCATGGGCAGCTCGGTGGATCGTTTACATGGACATGCACTTACCTCACTATTTCTGACTTCATATACAAATATACGGTACACGACAAATACTTTAAACAAACCTTAACATACCTACCGTAAATCGTTTGTCGTGTGAATCCCATGTACAAGGTGGTCACGCTGAAGGTAGCGGCTACCAACAGAAACAACAGCGGTAACCTATGCCTTCTAATCGGTGCCATTTCAGAGAGGACCAGATGGTTACTTGATTAACTCGGGACAAGCTTCTCCATACCTCCTCGTTCCTCACAACCTACATTGGTATCTGAAATAAAAAATCATTGCGATATGAAAATATATATTCTGAATTAGGATTCCATATCATGATCACGTGACCTCCTTTATTAAATGCCATTTTGTGTAAGCAGATCTACCCACACATGGACAGAATGAAAAAGGAGCTTAATGCATTAACGTCCAATATACACTAATTCTAGTCCATCTGTCATGCTAGATTTCATCCACTGAACATTGACATTTCAATCATATATGTACCTAATAGCGAATAAAGCGTCCGTTCATCCTGGTTTTAGCAGATGAGAATACCAATATTTCCCTCATTTACAAATAACCAAAACACAAGTGATACGTGCCACATATATATTCTTGAAAAAATGACAGAAGCTGTATTATAATAATTATCCCTGGAGTTTCTGAACAAATAGAAACTTGCACAGCAATACTGGAAGATCCAGCTCGTTGTCGTTGTTAATTGGTCGACCTCCCCCCAATCAACATAATTTTACAATTAACAACGGTAACGAGCCCCTATGGAAAATCCGAACAGCAAATGTACGGATGTTCAGTTTTAAGAATATGAACCAATTAACGATAGATATCATAAATTTCTTCCGGACTTGCTTCTTTGTACATCAAGTAAACTCGCGAGACTTGCCCGCGCGTATTGAAGATATTTAGGCAGACAATTCGTCATAAAAGCAATTGAATCTCCAGTCCTGAACATTAATGTATGAATATCAAATTACAAGACAAAAAGCTACACCCCATATAAGTATTGTCATATCGCATATTTATGTACACCCAACCCTGGGTTATGGACATCTCCAAAATAATAACCCATCGTATCAACATTGAATGAGAAAAAGTATCAACGTATACATGAGTAGTAGGAAAAGAGTAAATTGCCTCCCATTTGTGGCGCGCTCACTTCCGGTTGAGTGGCGCGCTGCCCTCAGCCAATCAGAAGCGAGTATTTTGACCCGGTGCATTATGGGACATATCCAAGGTGGCGGCGTCTGCCTTCTAGTTCAAGATGGCGGCACGTCCGGTGTCGAAAACTGGCCATTTTGTCGGGATGTGGTCATCTAGTGTCGAAAACTGGACCCGGTATGGGTCCCGCTAGACGTTTTGGGGTCTAGGTGGGCCACTAGTGGCCCGATGGAGTCGTATGAGGTATCAATGTGAAACATTCGTGAAGGAGCATCCGAGGGGATGAGTGTGACGTGGAACTGACGTCATTCTGCACATGCGCAGTAGACAAAGGGTATGGAAATATACATTTTGGGATCTAGGGGAGCCCCTAATGGGCCGATAGAGTTGTATGAGATATCAATGTGAAGCCTATGTGAGGGGGCATCCGATGGGCTGGGTGTGGGGTTGAAATATCGTCATTCTGCGCATGCGCGGTAGACCAAGGGTATGCAAATAGCCGTTTTGGGGTCTAGGGCAGCCACTAATGGACCGATGGGGTCGAGTGAGGTATCCATGTGAAGCCTATGTGAGGGGGCATCCCACTGGGTGGATGTGGGGTCGGAATATCGTCATTCTGCGCATGCGCAATAGACAAAGGGTATGCAAATAGATGTTTTGGGATCTAGGGGAGCCACTAGTGGGCCGATGGGATCGAGTGAGGTATCCATGTGAAGCCTATGTGAGGGGGCTAGACTAGGGTGTCGTTTCCATTCTGCTGCGCAGGTCACGTGGGTTGTGACGTCACTTCCGGGTTTCACCTTCGAACCCAGAAGGGTTCCAATGTTTCCTTAGACGTCCGGATGTTCAACCTCCGGGGTTTTTCCCGGCCCGGCCCGGCCCGGCCCCCCAGCGCGCGCGCGCGGGTTCTCCGGCCGCGGGTTATTCGGAAGTGCGCGGATGAATGTCGGGTCAAAAGGTCAAAGGTCACATCCAGGTCAAAAGGTCCAAGGTCTCCCTTTCGGCAAGGTTCGGAGGAGACAATGTTGCGGCTTCTTACATCCGGGTTTTTCCATATTTAAAAATACATAGAACTTATAGTAATAAACTTAATCTATACGTGTTGGACGAGTCTTCACTCACCGTCTTCCTTTACACGCACCTCAATGAAATGCCCGCTCCAAACCTAGACCAAAACACGTACTTGGTCTGTGGGCTGATTTCATTGGCTCTCTATTTTATTATGGTGCTCTTGCATTCTAACATTGATGGGTTACATTTTGGCCCCATCCTACACCACTGATTTCAGTTTGACTGAATCTCCACATTGGGCATTTATGCATTATGAATAAGACAGGGATTTTTGGTGCGATCTCATTTTGTCTCAACAACGTGAGAACAACCACGTGAAAACTGAAGCCCAGAACAGGGGGCTTGTACAAACAACAACAAGGATGACACTTGAGAGAACAACAACAAGAAGTTATTTTCATATAGTTTATTTTCCCCAATGTTACATCATACCAACGCTGGGGGAGCCGCGTTGGGTATGTTTACAACTCAAAAATACTCTTGCCCAATCAGAGGCCACCATTTGCATCTGTCATATTCGTTCCTGTCCGTTAGATGTATTCTTGTCCAATCAGAAGTCGCCATTTCAAAAAGTTCCATCTTTGCTCGGTGTGACCCTAGCGTCGTCGGGCAGGCCTGGATATTCTTCGGGCAGCATGTCCTGAAACAGTTGTTTGCGCATTCTGATCGCATTTTCCAGGGCCTCGGTGGGTGGTAGCCCCATAGCCTCTTCAAAGTGACGCTTGGTCTTCATGATGGACCTGTGCGTGGGGTCGCCTTTCATTTCAAGCGGTAGTAAGGTATACTGTTCATAGATCGCCATGGCTGTTTTCCTGATGCGAGGGCACATTTGGGTGTATGCCTGTTGTAAATTATCCTCTCCGGCGTCCTCGATCGCTGCAGCGTAAGTATTGATAGCTGCTGTCACAATACGATCCCAGAAGGTAGGTTCTGCCTCACTTTCCACGGATGTAGGCTGACTATCTGAGGTCAAGCTCTCCGTATCACTAGATGGACTCTCAGCAATCTCTGTTTCGGTATCAGTCGATACACTCTCAGCAGTCTCCGTATCAGCATCCGCCTCAACGGACTCCTCGGAGTCTTCAATCCCATGTATATTTTTCTGGTGTCGCATCATATCGTAATGTCTGGTGAACGTACGTTCGCACTCAGAGCAAGTATAAGCCATGTTGACGGTTGAACGTCGACTGCGCGTGTTTTTGGAAATACGCTTGCTTTTATAGACAGTAACGCCCATCAACGCCCGTTGTTACGCTTTAACGCCCATCTCAACGCCATAACGTCCGTCTCAACGCCCGTCTCCATACCTGTCTCAACGCGTTATGCAATGTCCATCATCACTGGACGTTGATGTTGGAGGTTGAAGAAGATAATTTCCCGTCTCCAGCTGGGTCTCCATAAAGGTTTGAAATGCCTCATGCAGGGTCAGCAGATTCTGGGCACGGGTAGTTGTGTTGGTATCCTCATTGGATATTATCTGTTTCTTATGCAGCAGAAAACATACGCGTGTCACCCATTGGATGTCATCTATGAGCGTGGTAAGATGTGAAGGCATGCGTTGGTGCTGAACGGTGACTCCACCTTGCGCTGTATCAATAATAGCATCGACATTGGCTTGACGTAAGGCTTCGGCTAGAATATCCTCGTTGTCGAGTTCAAACAAGTTGGACTCTGCAGTGCTCATGGTGAAATGAGGGGACTGGTGCCGTGTGGTCTATTTATAGTGAGACGCTTTTGGTCTTAATGATGCGTTCGAACAAATGTTTCTTTAGTGCTATAATTGCTCTGACATACGCCGCTTTCCAGTTCATGCCCGAGGTTTTCAACATCGACGCTGTTCTTTCAATTTCCATATGGACTGGGTCCTTATCCAACAATTTCATATGGGTCACGAGGTCGACATACCGCTGACGTAAAGCCCGTCGTAGTCTGGGTGCCAATCTGTTATGGGCTAAAATTGCGGCTTCCTCTTTCGAATACCCTTTGCGTTGAAACTTGTTTCCTGTGGCCTCCAACATCTCGCCCAGCTCGGCGTCCATACTTTCTTTGAACAAATCCTTCCATAGCCTCGAGTTCACATTATGTTCTTCAACCTCGGGTTGGTCCTTCACGGTTGGGTGATATTCCGGGACTGATGGTATGAAGGGGACACGCTGTATGGGGGTGGGTTGCTGCTGCTGCCCTACCAGATGTGGACTCGGTGGATGGTGTCGGGATATATGACGTTGCGGTGATGCCTCGCCGGGTAACAGGTGGGTCGTCAGCCAACGATCTTCCGGGGTATGGGCTTTTAAATCTACGAACAGGTAGCCGTGCGGACGACTTGTCGCTCCTTGAAACGCCTGCATGAAATGGTCGATGTTCTGAGGATACATTCGACTACCAAACACACGGATTTGTGCTCTGTCAATGGGATTGGAGAACAACACAAAGTATTGGCAGTTCAAGGCAATATCTCTGGACGCCTTCCCTTGAGGAAAGAGATTCTGAGTCAAATAGATGACGGAGAGATTGCGATGATGGGACCCTTTGGTGAATAGGTCGACGATTTTCGAATTGTCCTTGGCCGCACTCATCAGATCATCGAGCCCTACCACGTTGGTCTGCTCGGAATCGAAGTAATAGGGTTCGTCTATGTCGTGAGGAATTCCTGGGACAAAGCTCACATTCTGTAATCGCGTAGTTTCGTAAGCGGGCTGCCACTGGCTATAACACCAAACAACACGTGTCGGAGCTGGGGTTGCCACACCTTCCTCCAGAAACTTCATCACCCAGGACGTCTTTCCACACCCCGTAGGGCCGCTCACCGTCATCGTATAGGGATGTCCTACGCCACTTGGTGGACCTATAGCGGGACTTGGTGGTGTCTCTTGTCTATGCGTTAGACGCATATGTCTGAGCATATTGTCGCGACGAGAGAGTGTCGTTTGACAGAACGGACATGTACTCGACATGGTACCCGGTCAAAGGATGGATACAGACTGAGGCTAATGGTGTACAAACGACCTTATATGACCACTCACTCACTCACTCACTCACCGTCGTTAGTGCGTCCATGCGTTAAGACGGGCGTTGGGGACGCCTCACGGCCGTTTTGCACGCCTCACTCACTCACTCACTCACTCACTCACTCACTCACACGCGAATAAAAAACAAAATGAGATCTCACCAAAAAATCCTGTCTTGTGTGTTTTCTATATGAGCATAATGCATGAAACTGGCTTTGAGCACCGTATTAGCCAATCAGTGGCCTAGAATGGAGCCAAAGGTAACCCATCCATGTCCAGAAAACATTACCCGGGTGTACAAGAACCCGGATGTAGGCGCGGACGTAGGCGAAAGCATCCCAGTACCCGGATGTAGGCGCAGACGTGGGCGAAATTCTAGTACCCGTCCATTGGTTCTTTTATCGATCGCTCATTGGCTCTTTTTCTCGACCGCTGATTGGTCAAAATGGAACTGCCCATCCTTCCCAGGTTAATTTACAATCCCCTTTTGGGGTTCAAGCTCTGTATATCGATGCCGCAACATTGTCGCCGAACCTTGCCGAAAGGGAGACCTTGGACCTTTTGACCTGGATGTGACCTTTGACCTTTTGACCCGACATTCATCCGCGCACTTCCGGATAACCCGCGCGCGCGCGCGCTGGGGGGCCGGGCCGGGCCGGGAAAAAACCCGGAGGTTGAACATCCGGACGTCTAAGGAAAAATTGGAACTCTTCTGGGTTCGAAGGTGAAACCCGGAAGTGACGTCACAATCCACGTGACCTGCGCAGCAGAATGGAAACGACACCCTAGTGTAGCCCCCTCACATAGGCTTCACATGGATACCTCACTCGATCCCATCGGCCCACTAGTGGCCCACCTAGACCCCAAAACGTCTATTTCCATACCCTTTGTCCACTGCGCATGCGCAGAGTGACGATATTTCAACCCAGCACTCACCCCATCAGATGCCCCCTCACATAGGCTTCACATTGATACCTCACTCGATCCAATCGGCCCACTAGTGGCTCCCCTAGATCCCAAAACGTCTATTTGCATACCCTTGGTCTACCGCGCATGCGCAGAATGACGATATTCCGACCCCACATCCACCCAGTGGGATGCCCCCTCACATAGGCTTCACATGGATACCTCACTCGACCCCATCGGTCCATTAGTGGCTGCCCTAGACCCCAAAACGGCTATTTGCATACACTTGGTCTACCGCGCATGCACAGAATGACGATATTTCAACCCCACACCCAGCCCATCGGATGCCCCCTCACATAGGCTTCACATTGATATCTCATACAACTCTATCGGTCCATTAGGGGCTCCCCTAGATCCCAAAATGTATATTTCCATACCCTTTGTCTACTGCGCATGCGCAGAATGACGTCAGTTCCACGTCATACTCATCCCCTCGGATGCTCCTTCACGAATGCTTCACATTGATATCTCATACGACTCCATCGGGCCACTAGTGGCCCACCTAGAGCCCAAAACGTCTAGCGGGACCCATACCGGGTCCAGTTTTCGACACTAGATGACCACATCCCGACAAAATGGCCAGTTTTCGACACCGGACGTGCCGCCATCTTGAACCAGAAGGTAGACGCCGCCATCTTGGATATGTCCCATAATGCACCGGGTCAAAATACTCGCTTCTGATTGGCTGAGGGCAGCGCGCCACTCAACCGAAAGTGAGCGCGCCACAAATGGGAGGCAATTTACTCTTTTCCTACTACTTACATGTATCATGTATAGGCTAGAGACAAGCTATGTCGAGTTCCGCATCAGTAGGCTACTCCAGTATCTGTACATTTCATTGTATAAAATCTTGGACGTCGAATTAATGTGATATATGATACGCTTAAAGGCATACATATTATTGTATACCAGCTGTTTTAACAATGTATGTAGGCCTATATATTTTCTATTGCATTCATGGCATTGAGAGGGAGAAAAAAAGTCACACCCAAAGTAAACCGAAGGATGAGAGTTTTTGTGCTATATCTTGTGAGATTTGCTAGAAGAACAAATGCAGGTGCATGCATGAAATGATTCGAAATATACGCCGGTAAAAAAAGAAGCTCAGATGCTAACCTATGTTTAACTGCTCCATGCCAATACATTATTACATTACACTTTGAGACACTATGTATTTTACTTTGAGACACGTGTTTCACGTTCAGACACTAGAGTTTTATTTTAAGACACATGAAGTGTTTCAAGTTTTTGCA